>BQNB010055283.1:0-39175 GCA_026074375.1 Tanacetum coccineum
AAAGTTTGAGATTTTGGAATTTTGTCGAAGTTTGAGATTTTGGAATTTTGTCGAAAAGTGTCGAATTTATGAAAAGTGTTGAAAATAAGGTTTGAAACCTTGGAAAACGTTGTATTGAGCGTACGGGTCATGTCGAAATTTCGTAAAAAGTTTATACTTAGAAAATTTCCTAAAAACACGATTTTTGAATTTTATTAATAAAATATTATTTAATTATTTTATTTATTTAATAAATTCACTAAAAGACGAGAAATATATTTTTTCTCGAAACTTCTCTAATGTGTTTATTATGACTAAACGTTTCAATTTCAACCATATTATGATTATTTTGAGGTGACTAAGGTTACCGAATGGACTTATCGAGATATATTTATAATTATTAATTATAAATATTTACTTATATTACTTATCTATTTTCTCTAAATAGTATAAGTATGTATTATCGGGGAATGAGATTGATATGATTGTGGAAATATGTCGTCAACCATCACACCACTAAATTGTTATGAGTAATTGTACAACACGTCTAAACTCTATGCATCAAACGTGAAGATTGTTTTGGGAATGGATGATTAAATTGGGACATTAACTGGACTAGGTCGTGTGCGGGCGTCATTGCATTTGCTTGTGTGATTGAGATTTGGTTGCTAAAGACTTGCTTGAGGTGAGTTCTTGTAGCCCCACTTTTTACTGTTTTTACGTTGGGGGAAAATGATACTCAAATGTGTTTTGAAATGTTTTGAATTGATCTGTGCGAAATGTGGTTTTGTTTTTAGGACAAGTTATGTGCTTATGACTGCTATGTAAATATTATGTGTTGTATGATTGTTTAAAGCGGATGGGTACGCCTACCCTGGTTTGTGTGTGGTCCTGCCCTAATTTTAGTGCTCCAGCTGGTAGGCCTTTTAGGTGCGTAAGTGACATATGGTTATTGATTAGCGGTGATGCTAAGGTTGTTTGCATATATTCACTGTCATATAGCACTATTGTCCACTATTGAAATATTGGCACAACTTTTGGGTTTAAGGTCAAACCTACGAGCTCACCAACATTATTGTTGATGTTTTCGAGTATTATTTTCAGGTGAAGTGAAAGAAGAATAGTTTGGTGATTGTGATAACAGACTTAGAAGTATCCCAAGGGGAATTTCATGTGAAGTCTTGCTTGCTTATTGCTTGATTTTAGTATTTGGATGTTTTGGATTAAGTTTGGATTATGGACCCCTGTGAGGGCATCTAAATAATTATAAAAGATTGTGGATTTTAGTTGCTCTTTGGGACATCACTCGAGGTTGTTCGAGGTTGATGGTCTTCATAGCACTTGAAGTTTATGCATTGTAGTTTTCTCTATTTTGTATCTTGTGTTATGATTTATCATTATGTTGCATTCCTGAGATCCGCCATTGTCGGGGTGTGACAGATTTAGACTATTCTCATGGGACTTACAAAAGATATCTATGTTGTTGTAGACAGCTATGAAACAGCTCAGGAAATTTGGTTACATGTTGAAAAAATGATGAAAGGTTCTAGTATTGGGGTTCAAGAGAATAAGGCTATGTTTTTTAATGGATAGGAAATGTTCACTTCTACTAAAGGAGAATTAATTAAATCGTACGATCATCATTTCTTGAAGCTAATAAATGAATTCTCTAGAAATAAACACTTTCCAGAGAAGATAGCCAACAATCTCAAGTTTCTAAACAATCTACAACCTGAATGGCAACAATATGTCACTACTGTTCATCAAACAAAGGATCTGCATGAAGTTGACTACATCCAGTTGTATGATTTCTTGAAATTCAATCAAGCAGAGGTGGATGCAATCATAGCAGAGAGAGTTGCATGAACACATGATCCCTTGGCACTAATGGCACATTCTCATAATCCTTATAACTATCTAGTAGTTCACCTAGATTAACCATATCTACTTCCCTACATGCAACAACCACAACCCAATAACAACTACTTCCCACAACCTTCATTCAACACGAACTGCATGCAACAACCAATGCCAAATCCCGAGGATATTCTAATCCCACAACTGCAATAAGCATGGAACTTGTACTAATGGCTAAGGCATTCAAACTAAACTATTCTACACCAACCAACAACAACCAGAGAACTTCATCTAACCCTCACAACAGGCAGATTGCACAAACGGGTATGAATATGGGGCAAGAAAGACAGATACAAATGGTTGGAGGCAATGGTAGGAATCAGTTTGGACAGTATGCTAGGTAGATTACAGGGAATCAGAATGGGTATAATGTGGCACAAAATTTTAGGAATCAGGTTGTTCAGAATGTAGTTCAGAATTCAGGTGTTCGGAATGTTTGAAATCAGAATAGGCTTATTGTTGTTCAAGGGATTGCTAATCAGAATGTAAATCAGACTAGGAATGGTAATGTTGTAGCAACATGGGCTGGAGGTAATGGTAATAGGAATAATGGTAATTAGATAAGGTGTTACAACTGCAGAGGATTGGGTTATTATGCTAGGAACTGCACAGTCAGACCACGAAGAAGGGATGCTGCTTATCTTCAGACTCAGTTGCTGATTGCTCAAAAGGAAGAAGCAAAAATCCAACTCCAAGCTAAATATTTTGATCTGATGGCTGTTGCAGGGGATATTGATGAGATTCAGAAAGTCAATGCGAACTGAATTTTGATGGAAAATTTGTAGCAAGCATCGACATCAGGTACTCAGACTGAAAAAGCTCCTGTCTATGATTCAGATGGATTAGCTAAGGTACACCATTATGAAAAGTGTTATGATAACGAGATATTCAATATGTTTACTCAAGAGGAGCAGTATACTGAGCTACTCGAGTCCATTACTAAGCCACATCAGGTTCAACAAAATAACAATAATGTTATTTCTATGGAACCTAGTGTGGAATATAATGGAGGAACGGTAGAACAACATCCTGCAACTATTGAGGAAACACGTGCTTATTTTAAATCATTATATAATAATTTGGTCACTGAAGTTGAGAAAGTCAACAAGGTCAATCGCAAAATAAAAGAAACAAATGCCGATTTGATCACTGAGCTTGCTAGATATAGAGGTCAATAAAAAAGTTTTGAAATCAATAAGGAAAAATTTGATAAACTTGAAACCGGTTATAGAAAGTCTGTTTATCAAGAACAATGTCTTACTAAAAAGATAAATGCTCTTCACTTAAGTTCTGCTAAACATATCACGACTTTAAATGAGGAAATTTCAAATCTAAATAACTAGCTTTCAAAAGAAAAATCAACCGTTTCTCTTCTTCAAGAAGAAACGAAAAAGTTGAAAAGTGATTTCAAAACACGCAAAGACGAGTTTCTTGATAAAAAAATTTAATAGGAGAAAAAGATAAAGGAATTAGATAACATTTTGGTTAAAACGGGTTAGTCGATTCAAACGATGCATATGCTTTCACCTAAGCCAGACTCGTTTTACCACACTAAATAGAAAATGGCTCCAGGTTATCAAAATCCCTTTTATCTCAAGCAAGCTCAGCAGAAACAATAGAGTTTGTATAATGGCAGAGTATTATTAGAAAGCATGATCCTCCTGTTGTGTATGATTCGGAGAAAACACTGCAACTTGCTCAAGAGAGTCGTTTAAAGATGAAACAACTTAACAAAGAAATAAAACTGGCAAATTATGCAAAAATTAATAAAATTTCTAAGGTTTTTGTTTCTCAAAAGGCTAAGTCACGAGAAGAGTTGTATTTTTCAAATACTTTAAAACGGCAAGTGTTTCAAACATAATTTTCGAATCATTTTCAATACCTGATGATGAATTTTCGGATGATACTCCAAGCGTTGCCTGGAAATTTCTAAATGAGGTAAAAGACATCATTGTGACTCTTCAAAGTGTCATTAAACATAGAATAATGCAGACATAAACAAATGGTCGTCTTTTGCTTATCAAGAATTTCACAAGATAATTAAGGATGAAATTGCTCCTATCGTTAACCAAGTTGACGCCAGGGTGTAAAATTTCAAAAATCATTTTGTGAAAGAGGCAGCAAAATTTGTCCGAGACTTCAAATCTCTTGCAAAAGAGGCTGACGAATCTCTTGATAAGATTTTGGTTTTGGAAAAAGAAAACGAGCGACTCTTGAGAGTAGTTGTCAGTCAGGATATTATATCTATTGTGCAAAATCCTTCTGTTGTCGATACATCAAATCTTCAAACTGAGTTTGATCGTACGAAAGAGAAACTTGAAACTTGTATCATTAAAAAGGAAAATGAATATGCTAAACTTTGGAATGATTAGTACAAAAAGTGTAAGGAATGTAAACATGACAAGATTTCGTACGATAAAGCTTATAATGACACGCAAAACCAAATCGAACGGTTGTAAGCTTAGTTGGGAGATCTCAAGGGTAAGAGAATGGATACTCAATGTGCATCAAATACCCTTGAACCTTTGTCTTAGACTAGAAGATGAGAACGTGTCTTTAGAATTTTAGGTTTTGAATTATGCAAAAGAAAATGCACACCTTAAGACCATTTACAAGAACCTTTTTGACTCTATCAATGTGACATGGGCTCAAACCAAAATTATAACTGACTCTTTGTAAGACAAATTAAATGATATAATTTATGACAATGCTAAGTTAAGAGCCCGGTTATATGATAAGGTTTCTGAACAAAAGGACACCACCAAAGGTACGAGTGCGGATACTAAGTTTGCAAATCAATTAACCTCAGGAACAAAACTTTATTCCGTGACTCCACTTCCAAAAACTTAGGTTCCTCCTAAGGTTGTTGAGACGAATGAATTGTCAAACCAGTCACTTCAAACTCGGTACCTACCACCAAAGAATCAAAAGTTGTAAAAAATAATAAAGTGATTTCCCTAGGAATGTTTAGGATGAATCCTTTTAAGGCTTCTAGGGTAGAAAATTTTGGGCCTAACAAACCCGTTAAAGCAAGCGTTAGGACAAAACCGATCACTACTTCACAACCTTATGTCATCACTAAGAAAGATGTTAATTCTGACTTACATGGTTTATCTTCTATAGGATTAGACAACACTGCTAAGACTAGAAGACCACAGCTTATGAGCAATACAAAGAATGATAGGGTCACCTCTGCGTCTAAGAGTAGTTGCATCAAGAATAAAGATATTGAAGTAGAAGAACACCATAGGAATTTATTGCTTTCTAAAAATAAGAAAAATATGCCATCTGAATGTAATAACATTAAGCTTGCTATTCGGAATGATAAATATGAAGTTGTTTGTGCTATGTGTAAGCAATGTCTAATTACTGCTAATCATGATGTATGTGTGCTTAATTATGTGAATGGCATGAATTCTCGTGATGATAACCAAAATGCTAATGTTTTAAATGTTGCAAATCAAAATAAACATAAGCCAAAAGTTAAGAAATCTAAAAGTTAGGGTCTAAAGAAAGACTTGCTTCACCTAAGCCTAGGAAACCTAGAACTTGCCTTAGGTGGTTACCGATTGGAAGAATCTTTGACTATAGTGGAAAACTAGTTAAATCCAATGACTCTGAGTGTCAATCTGACAACTCTAAAGGTGATAATGCATGTGCTTCTAACCCCCAGGAACCTACAAGAAAACGATTTCTAAATTCTACTTCTTTTCTTGGCAGGTTGTCCAAATTTGTTTATGGTGCGTCGACTCGGGTTGCTCCAAGCATATGACCGAGAATATAAAGCTTCTCATTAATTTTGTCTGGAAGTTCTTAGGAACTGTTCACTTTGGAAATGATCATGTTGTTGCAATTCTGGGTTATGGTGATCTTCAATGGGGGAATATATTGCTTGCAAGGGTTACTATATTGAGGGCTTGGGACATAACCTGTTCTCGATTAGTCAGTTTTGTGATTTAGATCTAGAGGTCGCTTTCATAAGGAACACCTGCTTTGTCAGAAATCTCGAAGGCGTTGATTTATTGAAAAGAAATCGTACAACAAACCTTTATACAATCAATCTTCGTGAAATGGCCTCTGCATCTCCAATTTGCCTCATCGCTCGTGCTCCCTTTACCAAATCATGGTTATGGCATCAACGATGATCCCATCTCAATTTTGACACCATAAATGAACTTTCTAAAAATGATCTCGTCACCAGTCTTCCAAAATTCAAATATCATAAAGAACATCTTTGTCCTTCATATGAGCAGGGTAAAAGCAAAGCATCATCCCACAAACCTAAACCAATTCCAAACTCAAATCAGAGGCTACACCTGCTTCATATGGGTTTGTGCGGGCCGATGAGAGTAGAAAGTATCAATGAAAAGTGGTATGTTCTGGTGATAGTGGACGATTACTCTTGTTATACTTGGGTACACTTTCTCATATCAAAAGATGAAGCACCAGAAGAGATCAAGACTTTCTTGAAGAAAATTTAAGTCCTTCTACAAGCTCCCGTTATCATTGTAAGAACCGAAAACGGTACAGAATTCAAGAATCAAGTGCTTAAAGAATATTTTGATGATGTTGGCATCTCTCACCAAACGTCTTCTGTCAAAACACCACAGCAAAACAGAGTCGTAGAACAAAGAAATCAAACGTTAGTGGAGGCTGCGAGAACAATGTTGATTTTTTCCTGTCTTCTGTTATTCTTATGCGCTGAAGCGATTGCTACTGCGTGCTACACTCAAAACCGCTCCATCATTCACCAATGTTTTGGAAAAACTCCATATGAGCTTATTAACGGCAAAAAACTAGATATATCCTTTCTTCATGTATTTGGGCCTCTCTGTTACCCCAAGAATAACCGTGAAGATATTGGGAAGCTTGGTGCGAAAGGTGATATATCCTTTTTCATTGGCTATTCTGCTAATTCCTGTGCTTACAGAGTATATAACCGAAGGACAAGGAAGATCATGAAGACATGAATGTCACATTTGATGAGCTTTCAGTTATGGCTTTTGAACAATGCAGTTCAAAACTCAGGCTTCAAGGAATGACTTCTAGACAAATTAGTTCAACACTCGATCTTACTTATGCTCTGTCAACAATAACATCTCACAAACCAACTGAACGTGAATTGGAATTATTATTTGAAGCAATGTATGATGATTATATCGCTGGTTAACCGTCAGCTTTTCCAAGAACTACTCCTGCTGCTCCAACACCTTAGGTTCTTCAGACTCCAACGACATCTACAACAATAGCAGACTATCCACCGACACCAACAAACTCGTCTTCACAAGCTCTAATTACCCTAATCACTTCACAGGATGTTGACGAGCTAACACAACCACAACATGTTTAGCAACAAGATAATCAAGCTCTACTCTAATAAAAAACATTTGCTGATAATGTTCCAAATGCTATGTTCGATGGGAATACGTTTGTCAATCCTTTTGCTCCATTATCCACAAGTTCTGCTAAATCATCATCTCAATATGTGGATCCGTCGAATATGCATATATTCTGTCAACCGTACCAACATGACTATTAGTAGACTAAGGATCATCCTCTGGAACAAGTGATAGGAGAACCCTCACGACCAGTTTTGACAAGAAGTCAGTTGCGAGCCGATGGTGAAACGTGCATCTACGCACTGACTGTGAGCACTATGGAACCAAGGAATGTCAAAGAGGCTATGACCGACCCTGCATGGATTGACTCAATGCAAGAAGAGCTTCTCCAGTTCAAAAGGCTTAATGTATGGGTGTTAGTTCCTCATTCATAAAACATAAAACCTCTTACTTTGAAATGGTTATTAAAAAACAAGCACGATAAAGAAAACACGGTCATCAGAAACAAAACTCGTCTGGTTGTGAGAGGGTACCGCCAAGAGGAAGGAATATATTTTGAAGAATCCTTCGCTCCGGTTGCTAGGTTGGAAGCTATCAGGATATTTTTGGCCTACGCTATACATAAATCGTTTACCGTATTCCAAATGGACGTGAAAACTGCTTTCTTACATGGTTCGTTAAAGGAAGACGTGTACGTGTGTCAACCTGAAGGTTTCATTGATGCTGATCATCCAAGCCATGTCTACAAGCTAAAAAAGGCACTCTATGGGTTAAAGCAAGCATCGAGGGTATGATACGATGAATTGTCAAAATTTCTCCAACATAATCACTTTAACAAAGGCACCATTGATCCAACTCTGTTTATAAGACGCTTCGACAATGACATCTTAGTGGTACATGTCTATGTTGATGATATTATCTTTGGTTCTACAAATCCTAGATATACCCAATTATTTGTTGACCTTATGAAAAGCCGCTTTGAAATGTAGATGATAGGGAAATGACATTTTCCTTGGTTTACAAGTTAACCAATCCCCTCGTGGCATCTTCATAAACCAGTCCAACTACGTGTTAGAAATACTTAAAAAGTATAAAATGGAAACTTGTGATCCCATTGGTACACTAATGGAGATCAAAGACAAGCTTAACCTTGACAAGAATGAGACTCTAGTCGATGCAACAAAATATCAAAACATGATTGGTGGCCTTATGTATCTCACGTTAAGCAGCCGGACATTGTATATACTACTTGTTTATGTGCTCAGTACTAGGCTCAGCCAACTGAGAAGCATCTCAAGAAGGTTAAAAGGATCTTTCGTTACCTTCAGAGAACCGTCAATATGGGTCTTTGGTATACGAAGGATTCTGGTTTTAAACTAATTGTATTTTTAGATTTTATGAAAGCAGGTAAAATCATATATTGGAGAGGTTGGTTGGTTTTAGCTATTAAACTAAATATAATCTATGCTAACGGTGATAACAATATAATAAAAGATTGTGTTTATTTAATCAAGTATTACTCCCTAGATTGCTTCTCCTAGTGTTGTTGCCTTTTTTTTGGGTAAAGGGTTTCCCCGGTAAAATGTTATTACTCAAAAAAGACGTTTAAGTACAAAAATTATAGGTGAAGTCCTACAACCCAGCCCGTTACATAGGCACTAACAAGCAACACAATAAGCTACTAACCAAGCCACTACATAAGAATGACATGCCACTCTTATGGAAAAAACAAGGAAATAAAGACAAACTATTTCCTATGACGACTATTTAAACGGATATCATAACCAGGCATATCAAAATCCTGAGCCTCATATCCATCATAATACTCCAAATCATCATCCTCCAAAGTGAAACCACCACCCATACCTGAAGTGTATTTCTCATTCGGAAAATATACTTCATCCTCATCAGATTCCTCCTCGAAGTCCAACGTAGTTCTAGGGTTACTCTTTGATGCTACCTTTGTCGCTTTAAACTTGGACCACAGGCTGTCCTTTTTGCATTCAGCTACAGCTTCCTCCGTACTTGAATTAGGTTTTTGAACACCTTCATCATTCTGAACCGACCTCGTAGCATTTGTAAGAAACGGATCCCCACAATCAGCCCCCTCCTCCGAATTTAACACCGAAAATGTATTAGATATCAGAGTAGTATTATCACCACACGTATGTGATGAAGAAGCCTTCACATCAGCCGGTTTCTTCTTATCTTGCTTATCATTACCCTTCTTATTTACTGGTCTATAAAACGTAGATTTAGGCTTATGAAATTGAAGACCCGCAATCAGATTATTAAGCTGTTTGTTAACAGCCTTCTTCCCTTTATTTTTTCTACTCACCACCTCGGTAAAACCATCATTGTTTTTAGCCAAATTCTTAACATTATCATCCGTAACAATTACCTTATTAGGATATTTTTCAGAATTATGTCCAAATATTTTGCAATCCAAACAATGAGGAGGCTTCCATTCATATTCCACACAGATCACTTCACTAATATGACCACTCCCATCATCCTCATCAACCGGAATGACCATCTTAACCTCTTTAAATCTGAGTTAGCATCAATCTCAATAAGAGCACGCGCGAAGCTAATCCGACCCCATGAGTCTACACACATAGAGCTTGTAAATGCGTCCAACATAATTGGTTTCCCAATTTGTATAGCAATCAAGCTCAGCCCATCCTCCGAATATGCAACCACAGGAACATTGTACAATTTCACCCAAACTGGCACCTTGGTTACCACACCAGGTTTCAACGAAACATTAGGTGTCCACTTAGTAAGAATAAGAGGCGTATTGCGAATCAACCATGGACCTCATTCAATGACTTGATCCATACCACTTTTAGTGTCAAATTTAAATAAGAACACCCCGTTATCTGTCTTCATAAGCTTCGAGAAACCAAACTTTGAAATGCCAAACTTTTACCAACAAAATACCCCACAAGAGTATTAGAATACCTCGACATAACACTTTCCTTGGCAGCCTTAAGAAGCACCGTGTCATGATTCGACACGCGCTTCTCATTAACAAGGGATCTGAAGTTAATTCTTTTGGGCATAACAGGTGCGTTTTCACTAACAGATTCTGAAAACATGCTAGCAAACGACCCCTCAGCAGCTTTCAAACTACCTTATTGATCACATCATCTGTCTGTGCTTTCGATACCCCCATAACCTCCTGCGTTTGGGGCCTATCTGTACAAGATGTTCCTGCAATACCATCAAATGCATCATCATGATCCATGTTAGCAACCAGAATAGAATCTTGCATATTACCTCCATCCGTTGTAGCCGACGACTTCAAGTTAACGTCAGAATATTGCAAATCCTTAACATCCATGTCTGAATTAACATTAGCAGCCACATCCTTAGGTCTTTTAAGTATCGACTTCAAAGGCTTACCATCACTTCCTAACACCTTCCCTTCAATGTCTTTAACCTGTTTTGCTAATTCACCTCGCAAATCCACATTAGCTTTATCCTTCTTACCACTTGACAAAAAACCCCTCTCCATGATCAGAAACCCTACAAACAATATACTAACACAAGAGCAGCCACGGTTATTAGCAGCAATATAGGATGAAACCCTAAAAAATTAGGGTTTAAAAACGCATTAGAAGCAAAACCCTAACCCACGTCCATCCTTTGTAGATACAATTAGATAGATAATAATGACAACACAAGATTGAAACCACCCCAAACAACAGTCAAGCCAAACGATCTAACCCTATGTTAGATCAGGAACAAAACGACACAAGAGAAAACCCTAAAAAATTAATCAAAACCCTAACACCCTAATTAATCAGAAACTAAAAAACAAATCGCTTAACACATTATAATTAGAGATTAGACAACATTAAACAAGATGTTTTTAAGTAATCTAAGCAAGAAAAGAGGGGTTGATCAATCAAAAAGGAATAAATGGAATTTTCTTTGTCGCCATTAGAGAGAAAAACTAGGGTCAAGCTTTTTAGTGTTGTTGCCTTGCCACACTTGTGATGATCTATGTAACTATTTCCTAAATCATGAACGAATTACATAAACCCACCGTCTACTTAGTATTCCGCTAGAGCAATGCACAAGTAAGGTAGTATGAAGACTATTACAAGGCCCCTAGGGGTACACTAAGTGCATGTGAAATATATTAAAAGTGGATCAACCATATTAGGAGGCAAGGTAGTATGAAGACTGTTACCCGATGGTATCCTTTCTACACAATCATGTTTTCCTAGACATATCAACAACGATACAGATAAAAGCTGGTTTTCTAAGACCTAACGTGCACATCCATCACAAGAAGCAACACCACTAAGATCTACATTCTAGGTTTCATACAATCATAAATAAACATAATAGGAGGTTTAGCCAAGCATGTTATAAGTAAAGCAAGAACATAGATGAATCAAACAACACATAGACATATTGAATGATTAAATAAACCTTACTTGATTAAAACATGAGTTTGAGGAAGTACAATAGGGTTTTTAGGCCCTAAATTCGTCCCTAACAGCTGCTAAACAAACTAGGGTTCCTACCCTCTTTTTATTTTAAAGTTACACACTTAAAACCCTAAATTCGGGTTTCTATATATAGGAAAATCACTGTGACGGCGTCGCGTTTTAGTCGTGACGCCATCATGATGAAGAATATTCTAGATAATGGGCTGGGTCATGTATTCTGACGCCGTCGTGAGATTCAGTGACGCCGTCTTGGTCTTTGTTGTGACGGCGTCACGTTAGATTGGTGACGCCGTCTCCAGCTGCTGAGAACATTATCTTGAGTGATGTTGGTGTAGGTCCGTAGTCTTGTCTGTTTCTTCTCCAAATGAGCCCAAGTCACGTGTAATTCTTCCAAATGTCTTCCAAATGCGAAATACCTGAAAAGGAACGATTAAGTACCTATTTTGGGCATAAATGCACGATTTAGGGGGTTAAACGACCCCGAAAAAGTGTATAAAATGACACCTCATCAAATACCTCTACACTTAGGATTTGATTATCCTCAAGCAAATGGGATTTTCTACCTAGACAATAACAATATGAGGGGTCACTTTACCTACTCTTTAAAAGTATTTTACAACACAACCATCTAGACCTCGTAATTAAAAGCACGGAAAATATATACTAGCACCTCACATATGTGTTTGGGATTCTCTCTTTCACTCGAGTGTATAATAAATTATAACATAAGGGGAAACAAAAAATCAACACTCATTACCTGTCATAGCATTAAATTTCATATGGCCATGGTAAAGGATCAACCTCCACCGCTAGGTTATCATATTATTCATTACTATCTAAGAGGTCTTTTAAAGGGTTGTGGGTTGTAGGTGTAAGATAACATATAATGGAAACGGAAACGGATGGGATACATTTAGGTGGCTTTGGGTGAATTTGAAGTGGAAGGGTTAGCTAATTATTTACATGAATACACGCTGGTTTTTTTGCTAAGCCAAGACTCGGACGAAGATATACAAACTCTACACAGCTCTACATCAATCTTTTTCTTTTTCTTTTCTCATTTTTTAATAACATAATACATCACATGGGGTTTATAATATGTACCCCTACACTTGAGCTTTTACATGCTCGATATTTACAATCTAACTAATGACCCAATTTGAGGTGGATCAAAATAACATGAAGATCATTTGACAAACATACAAGGGTATTGACTTAACTTTTCTTCCCCATTCTTGTGCGAAATAAATGCTACCATGAATCCTAATCGTCCCAAAACTGTATTTACAAGGATAAAGACTTAGCAACCGTGTACTCAAATAATTAACTTGGGTTATCACAATAATGTACTAAAAGTGAGTACATATAAGGTAGGCTAAGGCTTTTTGGGTGTAACGATTGGTTTAAGGGTGACAATGCTCTTCATTAATAATCTAGAATCCACCAGAAAATTATGAGAACCGTAAAAAAGGATAGGCTCGGAGGGTTGTACTAGGGGTATCCTGCACTAAAGATGAGTGCATGGCAAGGGTGTGGGATAGTTATATGATCGGTGTGACCATCATAACAATTACAGGTTTAAAACATGGGTTAATCCTAATGCCTCTTATCAAGCAAATCCTAATACTTACTATGCGGTCTCGGGATGCATCACAAAAACAAGTTCTAGAATTTAATATGCTACCGGTACACTCTCATAATCCTAAAGTAACCAATACCAATGTTCCAGAAAAGGCGACAAAACCACGCATACACATCCGTAACGACGGAATAGACACACATGATTGCTCACTCCTTAACTCGAACAAGCTAAAGGTATAACATCTAAGGGCGAACCTCACATTTTGGGGGTGGAATTTGAGGGTTTTTGTGCTAGTAATATAAATTCCTATCCATAAGACGCTATTAATACTCGGTTTTTGTCGGTATGTGTCATAATTTTTTTTAATTTGGGTAAAAATCACCTCTTATGCTATGTTTTGATATATTACCCATCATTTTAAGGACAAAGCAAATGACAAATGAAAGAATAGTTTCTAAGGCTTATTTCCCCCTACACTTAAGTTGAACATTGTCCCCAATGTTCTCTAGAAGTACCCGTTGAAACGAATAAAGGGAAAAGAAAACAAGGAAAAGAAACTAGTACTCCCCTGGTTTACTCAATAATGGAGAAGAAACATGCGATAACTAGTTAAATCGTCCTCCGAGAATCATCCAATGAAACTTCCTAAGAACTTCTAAGCTTCTTCTCATCAAATATAACATGTAATCAAAGACAAAGACAACTACACCAAGCATAAAATGTGCGATAGACAAATATACAATATGAATTTAGGGTTTGACTCGATAGATAGGATGAGAGAGTTGTTAAACTTATTAGGTTTTTGCAGGTTTATAATAGAAGAATACATATATTAAATGTTATGCAAGTTTTATTTTCAAAAATAATTAAAAACTTTAAGTTTTCTGGACCTGGGCGTTTGACGCCATCAGGGTTGTTGTGACCCCGTCACAGGTGTCGTGGTGACGGCGTCGTGTATAATCGTGACGCCGTCTCTACAGTCTGTGAAAACGAAATTTTTGTTTTTGATGAAAAATTTCCTGCACTTGATTCCATAAGTTAATTCCTGTACAAAAGGCTGCATAAAACCTAATATTTAACAATTCAATAATATGACTCAAAACTGACGCAAATTAATCTAAACAATTCATTTAACATGTTCGAATTTGGCTCAAGAGCCGGATAAATTCCCCTACACTTATTATCGTAAAATACCTTTGATTGCAATTAAGACGAGGTTAAAGACAATACAAAGCATGATTACAAGATAGTTCAAACATAATAAAATAAACGATAAAGAATTAAAATACACATGACACTCCTAATTTATAGGGAAAGTAAATTAGAAGCGCTTTTCTTTATTAATGAGTCTTGTAGCTAGACTCGAAGTCATACGTTTTTACGTGACTTCTCCTTCATCATCGAGAGTTACATCATCGTCTTTGTTGGTGTCCAATAAGTCCTTTTGATATGGCTTCACCCGTTGCTTATTTACGATAAATTCACATCCTTCCTCATCGTACAGCTCAATTGCTCTGTTTTTTATGTCTTTGCTTACCGAAAATGGGCCATACCATCTTGACTTAAGTTTTTTGGGGAATAGTCTTAATCGTGAATTAAAGAGAAGTACCTTATCTCCTTTTTCATAGTTAATTAGCAATTTTATTCGTTTATCGTGCCACCTTTTCATTCTTTCCTTATATGAGATGGATGATTCGTAGGCGTCAAGCCTCATTTCGTCCAACTCATTAATTTGTAAGAAATGGTTTTCTCCAGCTTTTGTAAGGTCCATGTTGCAGTTTTTTATGGCCCAATATGCCTTGTGTTCCAATTCGACAGGAAGATGACATGCCTTGCCATAGATTATCCTAAACGGGGTCGTTCCTAAAGGATTTTAAATGCTATACGAAATGCCCATAATGCATCATCTAATTTGTATGACCAGTCCTTTTGGTTACTCCAAATGGTTTTTTCTAGAATACGCTTTATTGCGCGATTCGTGTTTTCGACTTGACCATTTGTCTGAGGGTGATATACTGTGGAGAACCGGTGAATCACTCCATACCGTTTCATTGCTTTCTCCATTTGTTAGTTGCAGAAATGGGTACCCCTATCGCTAATAAGGGCCTTTGGTATTCCAAATCGTGCGAATAGTCTCCTAAGGAAGTTCACTACGTTCCTAGCATCACTGGTGGGAAAGGCCTAAGCCTCTACCCATTTAGATGGTTAGTCGATGGCAACTAAGATATATTTGTTTCCGTTTGATGAGGGGCAAGGTCCCATGAAGTCTATCCCCCATACATCGAAGATTTCACAGACTTGGATGTAATTTTGAGGTGCTTCATCTCTTAAGGAAATGTTTCTGGCCCGCTGACATGCATCGCAGACTTGGACCAATTTACATGCATCGCGAAAGACATGTAGCCAGTAAAACCCGGCCTCAAAGACTTTCCTTGCGGTAGTGGTGATGCCGTGATGTCCTCCGGATGGTCCCCTGTGACATTGTCTAAGAATTTATGCTGCTTCATCTCCATCCATGCATCTTCGTATGATCCGGTCAGCACACTATTTGAATAGGAAGGGCTCATCCCAAAAGTGATTCCTTAAATCGCTGAAGAATTTTTATTTCTCTTGGCGAGTAGATCGGAAGGGTAGTATTCGGTAGATAAATAGTTAGCATAGTCGGCATACCATGGTTCGTTATCCTTGTTGGAGATTGCCATTAATCGCTCTTCGGGAAATAAGTCCCTTATCTCAGCTCTGGTTAGCTTCCTTAGGTCAGGGTGTTCAAGTCGGGAGAGGTGATCAGCTGCTAGATTTTCAGCACCTTTCTTGTCACGGATCTCGATATCAAATTCTTGAAGCAGCAAGATCCATCAAATTACGCGTGGTTTTGCATCTTGTTTCATGAATAGATATCGCAGGGCAGAATGATACGTGAAGATGATGGTCTTGGATAAGACTAGGTATTGACGAAATTTTTTGAATGCAAAAAAAATAACCAGAAGCTCCTTCTTGGTAGTTGTGTAGTTCTCTTGTGCTTCGTTTATTGTTTTGTTGGCGTAGTGTATGGGCTTGAAATGTTTGTCGATTCTTTATCCTAGTACTGCCCCGACAGCATAATAACTTGCGTCGCACATGATTTCAAATGAAAATGACCAATCTGGCTTGATCATGATTGGTGCCTGTGTCAGTTCACGTTTTAATGTATTGAATGCTTGGATGCACTCTTCAAAGAGGTTGAATGGTGCATCTTTAACCAAGAGCTGGGTCATCGGGTGTGCGATTTGTGAGAAATCTCTTATGAACCCTCTATAGAAACTGACGTGTCCTAGAAAGCTTCAAATGACTTTCACATTCGTTAGATATGGCAGTTTGGATATTGCCTTGATTTTTGCCTTATCGACCTCAATCCCAGAACCTGAGACCTTACGGCCGAGGACGATCCCTTCCTTCACCATGAAGTGACATTTTTCCCAATTCAATACAAGGTTGGTTTCCTCATACCTTTTTAGCATCTTTTCTAGATTTTTAAGGCAGTGGTCGAAAGAACTACCAAAGACGGAGAAATCGTCCCTAAATACTTCCATGCTATCCTCGATAAGCTCATGGAATATTGCTATCATGGAGCATTGAAAAGTGGCTGGGGTATTGCACAATCCGAATGGAATTCGTTTGTATGCGAAGGTCCCGTAAAGGCAGGTGAACGTGGTTTTCTCTTGATCTTCAGGGGAGACAGGGATCTGAAAGTATCCAGAAAACCCATCTAGGAAGCAGTAGTATTCATGCCCAGCCAGTCGTTCGAGCATTTGATCGATGAATGGAAGTAGGAAGTGATCTTTCCAGGTTGCGTTGTTCAACTTACGATATTCGATACACACACGCCATCCGATAACTGTCTGTTATGGGATAAGCTCATCCTTCTCATTCTTTACTGCGGTCATTCCTCCCTTCTTTGGGATAACTTGGACAGGGCTTACCCACGGACTGTCGGAGATAAGATAAATTAATCCAGCATCAAGGAGTTTTATGACTTCCTTTTTTATTACCTCTTTGATATTGGGGTTAACTCGTCTTTGAGGTTAGACACTTGGTTTGAACTCGTCTTCCATAAGGATTATATGAGTACAAAAGGATGAGTCGATTCCTTTGATGTCAGCTATACTCCAGGCGATCACCCCTTTATGATTCCGAAGAACCTCGAGGAGTCTGGTTGTTTCATCGGAGGATAATGTGGATGAGATGACCACTGGGAGTTGGTTGTTTTCCTGGAGGAAGGCGTACTCGAGGTGTTCAGGTAAATCTTTCAATTCGAGTTTGAGTGATTCCATCCTTGATGGTTTTAATCGATCTTTCGGGGCTTTCCATTCAAGTGGTTCCACCGGCTCTGTCCTTGGGTAGAAAGAGACAGTGAGTGCTTTGTTATAATCTTCCCCTTCTTCTTATTCAGTCCATTTTCCGTCATGATTTACTGTGTTGACCCATTGTTCTTGGACCAGCTTAACGGTATGATCGGCGGAATACAAGTAATCGTCGTGGGAGTGTTTGGATTTCATAGATTTCCCAATGTTAAAGGTAATGGTTTCACTTCTGAGTCTTAAACTTAATTTTCCCTCATGTACGTCGATCACAACTCTTGCCGTGGCGAGAAAAGGCCGTCCTAAAATGATCGGGACTAACTCGTCTTCGTCTATTTCTAGAACTACAAAATCGACTAGGAAGATGAATTTGATAACTTTTACCAATAGATTCTCGCAGACTCTGAATGGGTATTTAATAGACCGATCAGCCAGCTGGATACTCATTTTGGCGGGCTTAAGTTTAGAAATCCCTAATCGTCAGAAAAGAGAATGTGGCATGAGATTTATACTTGCTCCTAAATCAGCCAGAGCGTTCTTTACTGCCACGGGTCCGATGAGACATGGCAGTGTGTAGCTACCCGGGTCTCCTTCTTTTTGGGGCAAATTCCTTTGAATAATAGCGGAACACTCCTCACTAAGTTTAACTGAGGTGCCTTTAGAGGATTAGAGGAATCATCGATGAAAGTGTTACTTACTTACTTACGAAGATCGACTGGATAACCTTCTACTGACAGAGTGGTGGGTGCTACTGTCTTATCTTATCCTTTACGCTGGGCCTGTCTTTTGCTCCCAGAGGTGCTGGTTCGACTCCAGTTTGTGACAACCATAAAGCCTTTGATCATAGAATATCTCGGGACCCCCACTGGTAAGGGGCTCTAGCAGTTGCACTCTCAAGCTTCTCCTTATGCGAAAGTAGTTCTTTTAAAACTTTGGATCCCTTTGGCATATGAATCATAGCTTCAAGGAATGGCAGATTGATATGAATTTGCTTAAAGATTAAGAGGAGCCGCTCATCCTCATCATCCTTTTTCTGCTTTTTTAATCTAGACAGAAAAGGTGGATTGGATGTCCTGGAAGGTTGGTAAAGGATGGATGGCCGAGAGGCGGGTTCTTGTATAATGCATGGTTCTGCGCCCTCAAGCCCTTCATTTTCGGTTTCCCCCTCGGTGAAGTTGTCAGTCGCTGGTCGTGGCAGTGCTGGAAAGTATGGGTCTTGTGTGCTAATTCATGATCTAGTTGTTATGGCGAAAGTTGGTGCTTCAGGAGTTTTGCTTTTGTTGATTGCTGAGAGAATTTGGGAATATTGTTCACGTAATTCCTTACGGTGTTGGACAAGCATATCTCCTATCCCTTTTGTGTGAAATTTCTTCTCGAGCATGAAGTTGGCGAGGTCGTCTTCAAACTAACTTCTAATACTTCATTCGGGGCCATCCTTTCTTTTTCCTTTACGTTCGCTGTTCCCTAATGATGAGGTATCGTTGTTCTGATAAAATCTTAGAAGGGAATGATCATTGTAGATGTCTCCTCCAGACAAGCATACCTGCTCGGATGGGTTGTTCTGATCAGATTCATCAGCCTCATGAGATCCTCCACAGTAATCGCAAATCAAGTAGGGGTTTTTAAGCCCAACCTCTCGAGTAGGTGTTTCAAGGAAAGAGATTTGCTTACAAGCTCTTTTTAAATGCCCCGTGAGTGTAGGTTGAATTGCTTCAAAGATGGAAGAGACGTTCATGGAGGGTGATGGTTCTTCCCAAAGATCGTCTTGGTACTGGACGCATTCTTCTATTTTATTCCATCCTTCTTCAGTAAGGGAGCTGAAGCGGAATTGGGTGAATTGATCGAGCTTCTCGCGATCGATCTGTGATATGTTGTCGTGAAAGATTTAAACCAAAAACCATTTATGTATCCCATGGTGAGGTACCTGTTTGATTAAGTCCTGGAAAAGGATCCAGGAACTTCTGATAGGTTCGTCGTCCCTTTGTTTGAATCGGAGGATTAAATCTCTAAGGGCCGAGTGTTAGGATCACATAAATGGACCCGAACAAAGAAGCTTCGGTCACTCGAAGATACAAGACAAAAGTCTAGCTCGAAAGACAATGTTAATTAATGTTTATTATGTATACGGGCCAAGATGTAAAAAGCCCAAAAGAAAGCCCTCAAAGGCAAATCCTAGTTAGTATAAATACACCTAGTTTAGTCAAAATTAGGTTAGCTACTTCATTATCATTTTTCATCTTAAGGGTTTGTAGCAACTCTTTGTTTTTCTTTCAATAAAAAGTTCTTTAATGTTTAATCTTTCATTGCCATTGATCTTGTGATTTCATCCATGGAATGATCTAGGGATCCTACAATTGGTATCAAGAGCCTACAAGATTGATGTATTGATTTGGTTTGTATTTTTTTTCTTCTTGATTTCGAAAAAAAAGGGTTTGATTAATTGTTTGTTTGATTCTTGATTCAAAGATGGTTTATGTTTAATCCAATATCGTTAAAACCATCTTGTTAGCAATCAACGATCTCGTGATTTTCATTGTGACAAGAAGAAAAAGCCAGCCACATTTTGCTCATGGTATTATGCAACAAAGCGGTTGTACGTGTGTGTGCACCAGTTTTTTAGAAACACCCACTGGGATACCCTTGCAAGGCAGAAGGTGATTTTTTACACTTCCTACACTTTTTATCTGAACTTTGATCGCACAAAAAGGCATTCCTTAAACATCGACGTTGCTCGAGAGCTTGAGTCCGTGATTTATAGTTTTTGGCCAATATTAGCTTGGTTTGGAAGTTTTCGGTCTGAATGGTAGCAGATATGTCTTTTAATAGTATCTTCGTAGGCATTATTTTAGTCCAGTGCAATTTTTTACGTGTATTTGGGACAACAACAATAATACCTCAAACATCCATTCCCTGGTTGGAACTTTACTTCTCTTAGTAACTAAATTGTAATGATATATATGTGTAGTCCATTATGTGCTTTTAATGTGTGATTTTTTTATAGAGGAACCAAATGAAATAGAGTTCAGCACATCAGATTGTTATCGCGTTTTGGCTTCCAAAAAGTTTGAAGGTGAGGACATTTAGTAGGTTATATCCTTTAAAAAATAAACTTTGGAGGACTCTTAACTTATTCGACTCATTTGACCTATTACCTTTTTATTCACCTCATGAGCTTACTACAGGTACAAGTTTCGTTATACAGTAGAAACTCTATAAAATAATACACTTGGGACCACCAAAATTTATTAATTAAAAGAGTTATTAATTAATCGATAAATTAATAATTATTAATTTATATATTAATTAATATTTTATTAATTTATAGTATACAAATGGTTGGAAGAAAAATTCTCTATATATTAATTAATATTTTATTAATTATTGTATACAATGCATGTATATCAAATGAACGGCCCAATTTGAAAGAAACCTTCAATCTCCCACCTTATTATGCTTCTTGTGTTCAATGTATCACTTTATGGACATTAAAAATATTTTCTATATCTATAAAACCCAAAGAATCAAAATAGGTTAACACAAACAAATCATACACACAACATGGCTTCCCATCTTAAAGGTGTGAAAAAAACAACAATGACAGACGAGATTCGAAGAGCATTATGCAAGCACAACAAGGATAATCCAAGTCTCACTCAAAAGCAATTGCAAGAATGGGTTCATAGTAACTATGGTTTGCAGGTGAGTCAAGCGACAATATCGAATACAGTTAAGCGGTCTTTAGAGTATCTCTCACTTGCTCCCGAAAGAGGCGATGTTAAGCGACACAAACCGGCAAAAGACAATTGAGTCATTAGAGACGAGATTCAAGGGGAAATTGATTTCAACAAAAAACAAAAGACAATTGAGTCATTTTTCAAGAAACCTTCATAAATCATTCATGTAATATGCTATATATAAGGAATTATTAATTTATATTTTATATGGGGTCTAAAGAAATTATCAAAAATGTATTATCTTATAATTTTAGCGAATTATTAATTTAGCACCCTATCCCCTAGTCGGGACCGGCAAAAAATATTATCTTAGAGAGTTTATTAAATAATCGAGTATTAATTTATCGAGTTTCTACTGTAATCTAAACAACCACTACCTTTGAGGTGTATTATAATGTATAGTCTGATCAGTTCTTTATATATG
The DNA here is from genome assembly GCA_026074375.1 of Tanacetum coccineum. Classification (NCBI taxonomy): domain Eukaryota; kingdom Viridiplantae; phylum Streptophyta; class Magnoliopsida; order Asterales; family Asteraceae; genus Tanacetum; species Tanacetum coccineum. Next base: position 21,779 of record BQNB010055283.1, read on the forward strand.
AGCAAGAAACAATTGCGAGCATGGTTTTATGCTGAATATTATATTTTGATGTATGGAAATTTATAGGTATGGATCTTTGTACTCGCTCTCACCTTCAGTGTACACCTTGCTAGGATTGATCGCGCAACCACATGGGTGACTCTGAGATAGAAGCTGTTCTCAAACTAGGAAAACATCTTGGATTCACTTTGGTTGTATGAGTCTGAAACAAGCAGGATGTATTTGATGTTTTAGGTAGATCTTATTTGTAACTCTTGATAATATCTTTCTTTAGCTTACTACATTCTGGCCCAAAGAATGAGAAGTGGCTCCTATCTTATGCACAGTAGCTTATGTCATCATTCCTTTGAAAATATTACAGCTTCTGAAGGGGCTTTACGCAGCAGCAAACCGTTATAATATCAGGACGGAGGTACGCGAAGAAAAAATTAATGCAAACAACATGGAGCAACCTCAAAGGTACACTCTATATTAATCATCAAGGCAATGATTTATCGGTGATCAGAAGTTGCTAATCAGCGGGTTGCTTAACTTTTCCAGTTGAGCAATCACGTATTGTCATTTCGAGTGTATTCTTGGATAGTTATAGCGGCCCACACGAACGTAAAAAAAGTGATTTTGATTAAAGGGTTTATTGGTTATGATTAAAAGTTACAAAATATGTGTTCCGCTTTTGAATTTTGTAGGAGAAAAGTTTGAAAGTACACTTTTAATATATGTATTAGATAGTGAATAACATTTGGTTTTGTCTAGATCGAAATCGAGTAAGCTAATATGCATTGCCAAATAATTTCTTAATTATTTTGTGTTTGGGTAGAGTGAGGTTGAAAATCTTAAGGGTTTTGGTTTCTATGTTTATTGAAGTTGATGTTTATTTTATGCCCCGTTAAAATTTGCTTATTGAAAATGATATAAGAAAACAAAATTCCTTTCTTGGTAATTTTAGTTGCCTGTTAAAATGCTTATTAAGAAATAAGTTGTATTCGCTTATTGTATCAAACCCTACTGTGAGTTTTGGGTTAGGTTATACATAAAACTGTCATTCAAGAAGCATGCTCAAATAAGTTGTAAACTATCTCAAAAAGCCATACCAAAGTGCTTAGCAAAAGTAGGCTGAATAAGTCCATACGCCGTTTAGCTTTACAAAACCACATAAAAAATGCTACATAGCTCTCTCATGGGTTATACGGGTGAGTTTTAGGTATGCTTTTGTAAAATATATTGTTACTATATATGTTATATTGGTATAGTTAGTCCAGATATTCGGTTTCTTAATTTGTCTTTTGTAAACAATTTCATGCAGGCACGGTTGTGTCTTATAATCTGTTTCCGTATAAGGGAAGGTCCGAAAACGCCGCAGTGGTGGATAAAGGGATACCTGCTGCTTGGCAGCCGTTATGTTAGAAAGCGTCCGCTTAATGATAGCCCGACATCGGTTTATTCGGAGGGTGCATCAACAGTAGCAAACACACTTGAAGCCAAAGAAGCCTCAAATGGTCAAGTTACCGATGCAACATTTGTTGCACTTGAAAACCTCAACCAGTGGTAATTTTTTCGTGAAACGCGAAAATACGATTATAACACATATCTTTTTTAGGGGTAATATAACGGCATATTGCATTTGATGCAACACACCCTTTCATTAATTTCTTATGTTCGCTACGAGATTATTAAATCAGGCAATTTTTAAGTTCACCGTTTTCTATAACAACTAGCAAGTAACTTTAACTCTTTTTTTTCATGATGCAGAATTTAAAGGGACATGGTTTCTTACGCTTCCTGATGTTAGCTTAAATGTGTAACGACTTAGATGACAAAGAAGATGACAATGTATTCCTTAATGTACCATATTTGTAGTTATATTTATATTGCAATTTTAGATTACATCAAGGGGTATAAAGTAGTTATTTGTTTGTTTCAGTTTGCATTTATCCGGTAACTCTCTTATAGGGGCTCACCAAATCGAGCACCTACGGTAATTCTTAATTACTATGCATAATTAATAGTCTTTTTATACACTCTTGTCTAGATTTCATGCTTCATCCTCGCCCTGTATATTTAGTACGTGATCTAACTTAATACAGAAATTTAACTGACGTTTGCTCAAATGGCAATCGGATGAACTAAAAAACAAAAAACGAAACTGGTACATCAATTTTCATATAAAGATAAACTTTTAAGCTATGCGTAGTAACAACATGACGTTTTAACTAACACGGTTTCTAATTAATTCATGAAACGAGTAATGAGCTTAATTTTTTTTGGAAAAACCCGTATGCGTATAAACTTCTATACATTAAACCTCACGTTTCAATTAAATACTCATAAAAACCGTAGGCAGTCAACAATTACATACAACCCTTGTGTAACGCACGGGTCTGCATGCCTCGTTGTTTTTTAAAATTGACTTCATTGTAAAACAGTAAAATTTAATGATGAATCAATATCTTAAATTTGATTTTTGAAGTTTATCCTTCTAAGTGGTTTCTATTGCAATTTTGGTACGCACTTTTATGATTTTCTTTTTATCTTTCTGATATCTAAGATAAAAATAAAACTAATTTTGACTAGTTCGGATGCCAAATTTGGATTTTATTAGTCAGTTAGATGACTCAGTTTTGCCATGTGATGATTTTGAACTCTCTTATTTGTAAAACTTAGTTTTTTTTTTCTCAAAGATTCTCTTTTTCTCAAAATACTTCTGCTTTGTATGTTGCTATATTTTATAAGTAAACTTTATTTGAAATTTGTCTCACTTTCGTTGTTAAACATATTACGTCGTATGTTTTAGGGCCTACAAGTCTCTTTTACTAAGTGTACACGTATTAGTGGATTATATATTACACAAGAATTTAAAAAAAAATCATTGGTCGATTCTTTATTATAATCAACGATATAAGATTGCATTGAATTGAAAGATCTTCTGGTAGATCCTATGGAAGATAAAATATAAATTTCGTGAAAGTGGCTTGTAGTATAATGATACTTATATTTCATAGCTATTAATTAGGGTTGTAAATGAACCGGACGAAGCCTTTTTCATCTTAACTCGTTTAATTTTAGTCGGATAAATAAACGGATATGATCGTTTAAACGAACGAATTTTCTTGTTCATGTTCGTTTATTAAGAAATAAGGTTGTTCATATCCGTTTTTGTTCGTTCCTTAAGACACTAAACGAACGAACATAAATGAACGTAGAATAATATATAAAATAAACACGATATTATGTTTTATAAATGTTGTGTTGTTTATGTAAAGCAAATTTAAGATGATATAAAAAATATAAGATATACGAACACAAACAGATATATGATCATAAACGAACGAATAATCGTACGTTCACGATAAATGAACAGACAAGACTTTTGTTCATGTTCGTTCATTTAACTAAACGAACATAAAACGTTGTTCATGTTCGTTCATTTTTATAAATAAACGAATATAAACGCACTTTTTACCAAATTGTTCATGAAATGTTAAATGAACGTTTAATTCGTTTTTAACCATACTTTTAATCGATGGATTATCGCATTTGAGTAACACTACTTATGTTTTTCAAGTAAACATGTTAAGTAACACACATGATAACTAGTTTTGCAGTTTTAGGCTATGTGTAATGGATGGTGGTGCACCATCACAACCGACCACCACAATGCATCATCTTCGCTACCCTTCATCTGTAACCGTGTGTCAAGGTGCCACTTTTGTTCTTGTTTGGTAGTCCAGCCACATTTGGTGGTGCAATCTTTTTTGTGTGTGTCTGTTTGTTAGGTATTTTGTAAAGTATATTTGTATAAAGTGAAGAATTTTATATATTTAAATTGGTGGTAACCATTAAACCTATTTGGTCGTAAGACTAGTAACGTGCTTAATGGTGATGTGATACTGTTGTGAAAATGGTGGGAATACTTAACTTGCAATCTAAGTTTAGAGGGCTATATAAAGGGATTTAGGGATTAATTATTAGGTTGAATGTTTTAAGAAAAATAACCCTAAATCTCCCTTCCTCTTCCTATTGTTCGATCGACCGAAAACCCAAAGGGATTCGGTTTGTGGTTTTGGTTCGACCGAAAAACCCACATAGGGTTTTCGGTTTTGGTTGTATTCGACGCAAGAAGAAACCAAAAGGTTTTCCGGTTTAGTTGATTGTCAAGCTACGGTGTTCGTTTGCTAATCACTACTAGTACTAGCATACGTTATTGTTTGCTAAGAACGTATTGTGTGTATTGAAGTAGAGAGATCTTACTTTAGATCTTGGGTGGTTTTCGCGTGGTATTTATATTATACACACGCGTATATTCAAGACGGTGTATTCGTTAATTGCTAAAAGGTACACGCTTCTTGATCCCTTTGTTAATTACATATTCTATACGTGTTTTTCCGCTGCGTACTCGTGATCTTTAATGGTTAAAAGTTGTAAAAACCCAACAGTGGCATCACGAGCCATCGTGTAGAATTTGTAGTTACAAAGTAATAAAATTTGACAAATTAGGGTTCTTGATTAATTTTATAAGCCCTTTGGGAGTTTTAAGTATAAAGATTCGATCTTTATTTACAATAAAATTAATTAGACGAATTATAGGTTGTCTAAAATTTTATGTGATTAAAATTGATACGTTTAATTGTTAATTGATCGGTTTTATATTTAAAATTAATTGTTAATTCGGCCTCCATGATAAATACATGCAATTTATCATGGAGGGATATGAGATATAAATCTTGTTAATTATTAAAGATTTTATGCAAATATGATGATCAAGAATTAAAACATAGACATTAAATTTATTTGGTAAGATCCACGACTTTAAAAGCTAGGGAAGACCTTCTTAATGGGGCCTAAAAGTTGCTAAATTTATGTGCTTATTGTGGTATATATTTGTTATGGATTCGCAATCGTTAATATCATGGATGTCGCGAAGTTTTTTAGGACGAAGAAGGCCGTATATGAATTAATTATATATATATATTATATATATATATATTATATATTATAATATAATATATTTATATCTATATACTGCATTATATATATATTTATATTATATATTTTATTTATTATTATTAGATTATTTTGGATTATAATTGATATTTGCATGACTTAATTGTTAAGTGTTGTTTTGAATAAGTGTTATGTGTATTAGTTTTGTGTTTATATTGGTTTTATTTTAAGTATTGGACTTATGAGAAAATAAAAAGGTTTTTCGAAAAAATAAATATAAACATGACTAATAATTATGAAATCAGATTTATTATGGACTTTTTTATAGTTCATAATGTGTTTTCAAATAAAAGATTTAATTTTTCATCAATGACGTAATTTGCAAAAATACTACTTAGTTGCAAGGATAAGGTTCGGGGAGACTCATCAAGAATTCGGTCTTGTAGATACCATTACCCTATAATACCTGACTACGTTATAGTTTCCTTACCTTGCATACTATTTAGGAAGTCTCGAATGGTCTAGGGTTTGAATGGTTTTTAACCATTCTTTAATCTTTTACCGCGATAAAATATAAAATCTTTAAGTTTTAAAAACACGTTGAATTGTCAATTTTAAAAAGATAACACTATTTATACATTAGATGTATAGAAAATAAGTGATACCGTAATAAATAACTTAATTGAGTAAAGTTTTTTATTAAAATCTATGATACGAAGATGTATGCATGCTTCTTCGTACATATTTGTCACGACAAATATTATACCCTTTTTAAATAAGTTATTGCCATTCAATTTGTAAGAACACTTGCAGATGCTCTTTACTATGCGTGAGACGTATGTAGATTGTAATCCCAAGGTGATTATACACTTTTTCGTGAGACGTTAGTCTTACATAATCACAGTTCTTGATTGGACGACTTAATCGGTTTAGTGGTGAGACCTTAAACTTGAGGCATAGATGGGATGAAACATGCTTACTAGTATATTATTGTAATAAAGTAAGTCACATAAGGTTCTAGGAATTACACCGGTGGCAATTATTGATCGTCAATTACCTTTTGAATACACCATTGCTAGTAGCTCAACTGATGTGATGGTGGTATGTAGAGTTAGATCCCAGCCTTAAGAAAATTAATTGTTTAAAATGTTTAAACATGGGTAGTTAATTTTCTATAAGGAATAATTATTGAAAATACTAAAAATTGAATTTTGCGATTCTATTAATAGTATTAATGCAACGATAAACCGTAAGCAAGGGTTTGTTTCTTTTTTGAAGAAGTCAAACCGAGACTCCTTTCCTTGTAAGGAATAGGGAGACTCATTCCTATTTATCTCAATCCTATCATCTTTCTTGCTCCAGAAAGTTATAATAGGAACGTAGGAATTTTCCTAATGTAATCAAACTCATAGAATACTTAAATGTTAAGTAGATTGCATGACTTATATTTTCATACAGATTTCATCACCCTTATTCGGTGGTGGGTACTTTAAAACATGTAAGACATTCGAATAACTAGAGAATATGTTCTTAAAGCTATCAAATGATGAGTTCTTGATTAGGAAATACCAATATTACCGTAAAAGTGATAAAGGCAAACAAATATAATGTATCTAGTTGTTTGTCTTAATCAAAATTGAGGAGGAAATTGCATGCTAAATTTTTAAGTTAATAAATAACATTGATGGATAGTCCCTCATCTACATAGTAAAAAAATTTAAAATCCAAGTACATTGCTACTAATTAAGATTTCAAAAAAAGTTAGAAAATAAATAGATCACTATTTGTTTTCACTGGTTATGAAACACTTGCAATGTTGTCAAATCCAGTGGGAGCATCGTGATTTATTTCTGAACATGACATCAATGTAATGTTGTCTAATTCAGTGGGAGCTACAAGGTCTATTATCTTGTTAGTAACCAAGATTATTTCTCGATTGTCTTGAGATAATGCATAATTTTCTAACTATAGACACTTATGGTTTTAAGGATAGTCGTGCACTATTTCTTATTAAAAAAGTGGTTCTATATCTACTTGTAACGTTAATTTCTGTGACACAATCATATTGTTCATATAAACAAACGAATGTCGTGTTGTTTAACTACGTGTATGATGTTGTGCCATGCACAAGTGGAAGAAATCTTTATTGTGTGCAAGGTATAACAAATAACAATAACAATATGATTAAAGGTTCTCTTGACCGTAAGGTAAGAAACAATATGTCTAGATATGAATTAAAGACTACTTCAAGTAAAATGTTTATGTGTTTTTGGAATGTCCAAAATAATAAAGTAATCTTAATTTATAGAGTATAGACTACTTCAAGTAAAAGGTTTATGTGCTCTTATAATGTCCCAAATAATGAAGTAATCTTGATTAACTTGAAATTACTACTGAAGCTAAGAATTGGCGTTCAGAATTACTTTAGTTAAATATGTTTATGTTTATTGTAAATTAATAAACATTAAGTCCGTTAATTGTTAAAAGACTTATAACATAAATTAAGCGTTCAGAGTTAGTTTAGTTAAATATGTTTATGTTTAATGTAAATTAATAAACATGAAGTCCTTTAAATGTTAAAAGACTTATAAAATAAAGTAAGTTATATCTTCTGGCTATAACATGACCAAAATTCCTTGAATTGTTCAAAGGCAAAATAATGTATAGTTAACATGGATAGAGTTCTTGAACTAGTTAAATCCGTATACATTATTGCATGCAAATAGGTTTTTTAAATACTATATATTCAATTTGGTTTGACACAATTGATAAGTATGTGACCTAAAAGAGTATTAAGTTATTTAAAAGATTGTGATAAAGTCTCACTATAAAATTACTCATAGAATACCACATATTCATAGTATGTCTAGAGTGTTGAATCAAATTCTTTGAAATTATTTGATTTTGATAACTTAAATATTTTACCTCAAAATTTGTCAAGGTTTGAAATTGAGTATGTCTAGTATATACTAAAATAAGACTCCAACCTAGAAGGTTAAATAAGACACCATCATAATTATAAAATATGATGACTCCCTTTTAAGTCTTAAAATTGAAGTTTTTAATTTGTTAAAAGTCTTATGAAGAATGACATTAACAAACTAAACTCAGAAACTGTCAATGTATCTTGTAATTGCTACTCTACATGCTAAGTAATTATAGAAGAGTCTTTAATTACAAAAGGCAAGTGGGAGCATTTTTAGATCTGAAAGAGATAAAAATACAAAATACATAACCTTCTAAACACACTAGTGAATATCATATCGAGGCTTTAAATTTTAAACCTCATAATGATATAATTCTCGTTCATAGATCCGCAAGGATACCTCAAATACTTGATTGATAAATGTTATATCAATATTGAGGAATATGAGTCACAGGATCATGGTGAACCTGTTAAAGATGCATTATTGAATTTTGAATTTGGTATCATGGTGAAACCATTAATATGCATTGTTGAATTTTGAATTTGATTAATGACTCAAACTATGAATGTTAAGATGCTGTCCATAAAGATAATCATTTTTGGAACTTGATTGATCTTTAACTTAACGGTTAGACTATGAAGTTAAAATGAGTTTCTTAAAAGAGAAGAAAAACCCAAGTAGTTTGGTTCTTGGTTTCAAACTCATAAGGACAATGTTGTACACATATTTAATGCATGCATTATGATAAGATTTTAATCATACTCAAGCAATTAATTGTGATTAAATATTCTTTCTATGCGCATTAATTAATATAAAGATGGTTATTTGTCATACTAATGTTCATATTGATGAAATATGACAATGAATTTAAAACTCTTTCTTGGATGATTACTATTGCGAGGACAAAGAGCAATCAAAAGAGTTTATGAATTCATATAATCTTTATGAAGTGTACAAGAGGCAAGAATCCAAGTATGGATTATTGCAAGCATCTAGAAGTTTAATCTTATGTTTATTGTTAAATAAAGATAACTCCTAAGTATACCTAAAAGCTAGTGGGAGTATTATGTTCAGGTTTCCTTCACCTGAAAGATTTAGGAAATAAAACATATAACCTTGAAATATATGTTTATTGCTATGAACATATGCGGTATATAAATCTAACACAATTTGACATACCATTTAGAAAGTCTAAATGGATAGACATCTTTTGATAAGATAGAACATGAATGAAATCTTAAGTTAGACTAAAGGATTCATTATGTATATTATATTGTGTAGAGGAATAGTTGTATCATGCATGAATGCAAGATGACTTGACAACATTGGTATTTAATTAAAAGTTATTAGATAATCATTAAATTGAATATTTTAATAGAATATGTTTAGATTTGGAAATCTTTTTAGATTATGGATTTTGTCCATAGTAATGAAAATATAAGGATATACATTGCAACAAATTGTTGTGCAATTAGAATAAACCAATGAACTTGGAGTTCATGAGGTGCCAAACATTATTAAGAGAATATTCATTGTTTACGGATTTTAAAAGCATGGGGTTGTTTGTGTACACGGATGCTAAATCGAATTGAGATGACACTCAATACTAGTCATGGTATGATTTCATTTTTGATGATGACCATGTAGACTAGTTGTGCTCAACTGAGAGCACAATTGCATTATACATTAAAGAATAAGAATACTTTACACTTCTGAAAGCTACAAAAGATGATTGTTGTCAATAGTTGATGTCATACACCTTATGATATATAGTGGGTTAATATTGAAATATTTGTATGAACAAACAATCATCATATATATATTCCAGAACTTCATTAATTGAATTCTTGAAATAAGTATTCTCAAAATTCCGAAAGATCAAAGCTAGTTGAAATTAATGAAATTTATACCTTGTGAGCAAGTATGATCTGTCAACTAGAATTATCATGCATTTGATCTATTTAGTATTTGGATAAGGGATGTTTAGACAATTTTATTAATGATAATGATACGTGGTATGTGGTTATATTTAATATAAATTGTCTTCTATATTTGCATGTTTAATCCATAAATAATATGTATTATTCTAAATTAGTCCGTTGTTGATTAATGATATGGGAATATTGTTAAATTAAGACAAATCTGAGTGATTGGTGATATCTTGGATATTAAAGAATGTGTCCGCCAAACTCACATGATATTCATAAGATGAATATTGGACTTCCCCAACTAACAAGATTATTACTTTATGGATTAGCGTCATTAAGTAAATTTTGTAAGTGATTTTAATTTACTAAATCCTTAGACTTGAGATGCAAGTAGATCTTGCATGTGTGGATAATCCTTCTTGATGTAGTTTAAGTTATCCTGATAAGGTAGCTAATAAGGACTATTTTCAGAAGTGATTGTGAAGCATATGACTTGACACTTGTAGTCAATAAAGAATTTGTTCTTTCAATAGTTGAAGTATGATGCCACTGGGCCCCTCGTAGGGTTAATCAGATGTATGTGTGGCCGCACCCAAAAACTCAAGCAGATATGTCTTAATAATTTTTGGTAATCTTGATTAACCATATATACAAGAAACAGAATCGTTAAAAAATGAAATGACTTAGATCCATATCTATTTTTAACACGGTATCGGAAACAAAGGAATCGTGAATACATAAATCATTTATCCGTGAATTTATGAAACCACACTCGGATATTTCTGGAAGCATTGACATGTTGCTAGACGCTTACCAATGTTATTATATTATTTTGTACATCTCCAAGTAGGAGTTGTTGGATTATGTCCACGTAAAAATAATATATGTCCGAGAATTTATTTGAGCCTACGGGGACGCACGCGTTAATACGTAAAACAATTAATAATAAATATATTAAATGTAATATATTTAAGTGATAAAGCTTAACGAGCGTTAAATGTTAATAAATATTTAATGGGAGTTATATTAGTCGTTAATAGTTAAAAGAAGGACTAATATGCAATTATGGAGAAAAAGAAAGTATGAGAATTATTTCTTTTTTCCTTAGCCAATTAATTCCTAATTTCAAGAGGAGGTGGAATAACCTAACTTGCAAGCCAAGTCTAGGAGGCTATAAGTAGAGGCTTATGGTGTTTAGTTTTCTCATAACTTGAAAAACTAAATCCCTAAATTCTCTTCTTCTCCCTCCCTTATGCCGTAAGATCAAACCAAGCACCCCTAGGGTTTTGGTTATTGCGATCGAGCCCAAACAACCCTTAAAGGGTTTTTCGTGTTGATTGATTCAAGAGTCGAAGGCGTTTGATGGCTTTATCACTACTAGTACTACCATACTTAATTGTTGCTAAGAAATTATTGTGTGTGTTGAAGTAGAGAGATCATACTTTAGATCTTGGGTGGTTTTCGCGTGGTATTTATATTATACACACACGTATATTCAAGATGGTGTAACGTCTATTGCTAAAAGGTACACATCTCCAATCTTGTTAATTATGAATTCTATACGTGTTTACTTTCCGCTGCGTACTCGTGTTTAATGGTTAAAAGTTGTAAAAACTCAATAGTTTTAACAATCAAGTAGTCACAAGACATGTTAAAATATATTACAAACATGTCAAATAATGCCCTTTACTAATTAAACCATTATGAAAGAAAAACACTACAAAACTCATTGTTTAAAACTTATAAACAAGTTAGCAATCATGTAATGTTTCTTTCTAAAACATACGGTAGAATACTCTCAACTAATTGTCCACAAATTATCAAAATATTTGTAAATAATTATGTTGAACCAAATGTGATGGTCAAATATATTACATCAACGAGAAAACTTAAGCCAATCCATAAAATTTAATATTGGCTTAAAGTGTAATAAAATAAATGCCACATCTCGTAATAAAAGAAAACACTCTCGAGTTATTTGTTTAAAGCTTATACACAAGTTAGAGATACTTTGAGAGTTTTCAATGTCTCTACTTTATGATTAAATCTAAGTTCATACGCAATAAACAAAATTTGATATCGACATTAAAGTGAGACAATAATTAGTGTCATAACCCTTATAATTGTTTGTATAAGAAATGGTAGAATACTAGAACTTAATCATCATGTCATATGTATTATATAAAATTATTTTAGATTGTATTCAACATTATTTAAATCAAAATAATCATGAGATGCATTATATAAAAGTTTACACATTTATCTAATATAATTTCTCCATAGTTAAAAAGAAAAATATTAACTCCATTTAGTTAAGATCTAGGAAAAGAATACAAGGGCCATAATATCATAAATAATGGCCATAATATATATATCATGAATACTGACATCGTTACATATTATAATTGATAGACCATGCTCGGATGCCACATGTGTTGGGATTTAACATACTAGGTAACCAATTAGCTACGAGTACGCAATTATTTTCTTCGTCTTATTCTTCCATGGCATCGACCACTGCCGCAAAAGAAGAATGCCGCCTGGTCCTTTCGCCCTTCCTATAATTGGAAACCTTCTTGAAATCGGACCAAAACCCCACGAGTCCCTAGCCAACCTCTCCAAGAAACATGGTCCACTCATGAGCATTCGACTTGGCAGTGTCACAAGTGTGGTAGCTTCCACACCCGACGCAGCTAGAGAAATCCTCCAACGCAAGGATGACGTGTGCTCTGGCCGTACTGTGCCAGATGCTGTCACTGCGTTGGAGAACCATGACTCAGCGGTCCTATGGATCTCTGCTAACGACGACTGGCGCTCCATTAGAAAAGCCCTCAACACGTACCTCACCCACCAACACAAACTCGATACTCTCCGTGACCTTCGTGAAAATGTGGTGGATGGGATGTTGGATTTCGTTAGGGACTCCGAGCAGAAAAATGAGGCGGTGAATATAGGAAAGTTGGCATTCGCTGTGGCACTTAACCAAATGTCGAACACCATACTTTCGCAAGATGTGACAGGCTACGACTCAGAGGATATGGGGGGCTTTAATACGGCCGTGAGAACGTTGATGGAGGTGGATGGAAAGTTTAACATAGCGGACATATTTCCGGTATTGAAGCCGTGGGACCCTCAAAACATACGGCGACAGGCAAAGGCTGCTTATGGTTGGTTCGACAAAGTGACCGATAGTTTTATAAGCGATAGGTTAAAGCATCGAGAGTCGAAGCTACCGAGGTGTTGTGATATGTTGGATTCGCTGTTGGATTACAGTCAAGATCATGAAACCGAGTTCAACCTCATTCACATAAAGACTTTAATTGTGGTAAATACTACTAACTCCTAAGAACTGCATGTTAAAAATATATAATCCTACAGAAAACAAACCTGTATAGTAGAAACTTAAAATTTGACTTCCAAAACTTTCGACTTACGAAGTATATTACTTTATACTCCGCATTATCCAGCTCTTTAGGAAATGATACGATGATCTAAAGATCAATCTAATTCAATGAAAATTTAACACCCTACTTTATCATAGTTTTGTCCTTGTTAATAAAAACAACATATATTAAAAAGAACCATAAGCAAAATACAAAATAAATGACAGCCTATTTTCTTAACAAGGCCATTAAAAAAGATGAAACCAATTATACTAAGAGGCAAAAACCTACCAAAATAAAATACCTGCGACAAAGGATCCATCGCAGACCACTAAATTGACTAAACACTTGTCCCACATAAATTTTACCATAAATCGACAAAGGAAGCCAATAATACTAAAAGGTAAAAACCTAGGGTTTTTTTTTGTTAGATTAAGTAGTTATTTAGAATATGAGTTGTTTAGCCTTAGGTCATCTCAATAAGAAGAAATAAAGGTTTAAGTCAACCCATTAAGAGCATTTTAATGTTAACATAAAAATTTTGTATTAATAGCATCTCTAATGCATAAACTAGTAATAACTTTTTACTATTTAAAAAAGTCTTTTGAGAATGTTTTTTAGCATTGCACTAAAAGCTTTTTAAAAAGACTTGATAAACTTCAAGTCTTTCCTCAAAGTCTTAGGGTCCGTTTGGTTCGCAGAATGTTTTTGATGGAATTAGAATCTATTTAAGGAATGAAATCTTAAGAATTGTAATCTTTAGGATTTGGAATCCAAAGGAATTAGAATTTGCAAAACCTAGCGCATGTTTGGTTGGGAGAAAATGAAATAAAGAAAAAAGAAATACTTTAAAATATAATTTTTTAAAAATCTTATTGTATCTAAAATTATTTCAATAAATAGTAAATTTATATATAAATATAAAATAGAAAGTAGGTTTTAAAATTAATTTAAATTGTAAATAAATAACTATAATAAAAAATAATAATAATTAAAAATTAAATAAATAAATAAAAATTATAATAATACTAAAATAATAAAAAAATATAATAAAAAAAAATTTAATTATAATTATAAAAAAAATTAATAATAGTAATAATAAAATAATAATTATAATAAAATAATAATAATAATAATAATTTAAATTGTAAATAAATAATAAATAAATAATAATACTTAAATATTAAATAAATAATAATAATATATTAAAAATAATAATAATAAAAATAATAAAATAATATATAAATAATAATAATAATAATAATAATAATAATAATAATAAATTTTTGATAATGAAAACACTAAATTCCAATGAATTATAAAGATTCCTTCCATTTTGCTATGGAGTGTTGAATTCCACATATGTGGGAATTTTAAGGATTTACATTCAATTCCGTTGCCAACCAAACACATTGAGGAATGGAATTCAGATTATGAATTCTTTAAATCTGCCAACCAAACACATTTTGGAATGGAATCGAATTCCAATTCCATCAGAATCCTAAAGAATCCGCGAACCAAACGGGGCCTTAGTGATTAAATGTATCATGCATTAAACGCAAAATATCATTAAAGACTTTTTGCATTGTGATTGCTCTAAAATAGTGTAAAAAAGCATATACTTGCACAAAATACAAGTTACTCTAATGTATAATACTAAATTTTTGCTCTAAACATTTTTAAATATTATAAAATACAAATCGACCTTATCAATAGAAATAATAGTTAAAATAAAATATATCAATATTGGCTTGTTGCAAATGTATCGACGGAAGACTTATAGAAATATAATTATATAAATTATATTTTATTTTTTAGTTATGTATCAAAGGTTTACCAAATATATAAAGTTTAATTGAGATGAATAGTATTAGTGAGAAATATAGTATAGCAGTATATTTAGTGTTTTATTATTTATAGCATAAGTTGGTGTAAAGTATAATACTAATACTGAAAAAGATTTTTGATACATTTTGGCAATAAATTAATGAAAAAAAATACTTTTAGTGTTTCGTTAGAGATGCTCTAACGCTGCGTTCTCGAGTTTTTAAAAAGTGGAAAACAAAAGTGATAGGCAAAGAAAAGAAATGAAAAGAAAAGAAAGAACACGGTTTTATTATATTCGTGTTCTTAAGATGGAAGGAAAATAAAAGAAAGTTATCATATTATATGTTCTTTAGTTGTGTTGAAAAGAAAAGAGAAAAACATTTTTACAATTATGCCCTTTCATGCATAAGTACAGTGAATAATATTACATTATAATAGTAATATTTTAAGGGCCATAATGGTCATTCTCTAGGTCTATGAGTCTCTTTCCATTTCCCTTTCTAATCTCATCCTTTCTCTTCATTTCCGTCCTACAAAATTTTGAAGAACACAAATTTTTGTTTGCATCTTTTCTTTTCTTGTCAAAATAAAACTCGAGAAAAAACAGCTTTTAATCCCACTAAAGCTTTGACATACTATATACTATTTATGATGTTTGAGGGCCTAAAAAACCATATTATTTTTTTTAAGTTTACACGTAATTGTGGATTACGCAACAACTTTCCGAAAAATAATTGTTCAATTTTCTTATTATAGCATTAACAATATATAACTGCCTTAATAGATCTTCAGGTAGATCCTAAAGATTTTCTGTAAAATTATTGAAAGTGAGTTTTAAAAATATGATATTTGAATATGGGGCCATAGCCCTTAATAAATGGATTAATAATTGCATGTATAAACTTTTTTATATATTAAAAGGTACTGTCTAATCATTTCATAGAGATTTTAATATATAATGGTTATTTAATTTGTAAGAAAATTGTTTGTATTTTTAAAGAAGATCATGTAGATTTTATCTAATAAGAAACGAATTGAAAGTATCATAAGAACATAAGAACAAGACTATTGTTGCATTAAAAGACAATGCAGAGTTTGTATAATTAATTTGGAATATATTAAAGCATTGTACAAGTCATCGAATTAAAGCCTAATGATATATAAAAAACAAACCTTAAGTAACACATTGTCTTGTTTACATACAGGATTTGTTCATAGCTGGGACAGAAACAAGCTCAAACACAACTGAATGGGCAATGACTGAATTGCTTCTTAACCCCGACATGTTCACAAGAGTCCGGAAAGAAGTCTCTTCGATACTGGGAGAAGATGGGAAAATTGAAGAAACCAAACTCCTCGACTTGCCCTATCTGCATGCTGTTATAAAAGAAACAATGCGACTTCATTTGTCTGTACCTCTATTAGCACCTCACAAAACTGAAAAAGAAGTAAAACTTGGTGAATACATTGTGCCAAAAAACATCCAAATTCTAGTAAATGTTTGGGCCATGGCAAGAGATCCCAGGTATTGGGAAGACCCATTGAGATTTATGCCTGAAAGGTTCTTAGGAAACGAAACTGACTACAAGGGTCAACACTTTGAGTTTCTACCATTTGGATCGGGTCGAAGAATGTGTCCAGGGATACCCTTGGCTCATAGGGTGGTGAGCTTAATGGTGGCATCATTTGTGTACTATTTTGATTGGGAGCTTCCTCATGCTAGAGAAGAAATGGACATGAATAACATCTTTGGTCTAACATTGCTTAGAGCAACCCCGCTTGTTGCTACCCCTACGCTCGTAAACCAAGTGTAAAATGGTAAAAATGTCATTTGCCTTCGCATAATGATTGAACGGCAACAACCCTTTGGTTGATAAGCTATCTATATACCTATTCGCCTTTGCTTTCATGTACGTATTGTATTTTTTCTTTTACTATAATAAAATTTGAAATAGAGTATTCTTATGATTGTTTTAAGTTATAAAACATGATTATATTTTGCAGTAGTGCTAAAGTTCTATGTTATTAATGTCTAAAAGACTACTGCATGTACAATATACACACCGTTCGTTAATTTCCACTCTCCTTTGAGACCTTGGAAAATGAAAGATTCCTTCATAGGATTGGGATCGGTTATTCGTTCAATGGTATTCAGCCATATCACTACAACATTCGATGCTTTCCCCAGCAACATTCCGACCCTTTCGCAAGCGACATGTCGCTGGGGAAACCTATCCCCAGCGAAATGTCGCTGGGGAAAAGTTGATGGGGTAAGCTCGATGGCAAAACGTTCCCCAGCGACAAATCCCCAGCGAAAAGTGGGACCCACGTATTTTTTGGTCAAGGAATTGGTGCCACGGTGGCAGTAGATTCCCCAGCGACATGTCGCTG
>BQNB010055284.1:0-20735 GCA_026074375.1 Tanacetum coccineum
CTTTTTAGTGAAGAAGTTGCAGTTCTTAAAAGAGAAGTAGGTTGTAAAAACTATGAAATAAATGTGCTTAAAAGTAAGCTTAAAAAAGTTAAGCAAGAAAAAGATGGCATTGATTTTAAAATTAAGAAATTTGATAAGGCCTCAAAAGACTTAGATCAGTTATTAGGAAGTCAGATAACTGACAATAGTAAAAAGGGTTTTGGATATAGTGCAGTTCCTCCACCTCATCCTTTAATTTATAATAGACCTAACAAGCTAGATCTATCTTATTCTGGTCTTGATGAGTTTAAAGAGCCTGAGTTCAAAGGTTATGGTCCTGAGAATAGCAAGAAAGAGTCTAATGTTGTTTGTGAAAATGAGTCAGATAATTCTAAGAAAAATTCTGATAAGTATTTGGTAGAAGAACAGGTCTTACAGGTCAAGAGTAGCTATGTTGAAGGTTGTGGGTCTAACACTAATAAGAGTGTTAGTGAAGTAGAACCTAAGAAAGTTTGGAAGAATAATGATGCTCCAATTATTGAGGATTGGGTGTCAGATGATGAGGAACAAGATGAGTCTAAGACTAAGCCTGAAAAGAAAACTGTTATTCCTACTACTGCTATAATAGAAAAACCAGTTAAGAAGCCAGTTAGGTATGCAGAAATGTATAGATCACAAAGTCCTAGAGGGAATCGGAGAAATTGGAATGGTCAAAAGTCCAATCAACTAGGTAGTGAATTTGTGATGTATAACAAGGCTTATTTTATTTGTGGGAGGTTTAATCATGTGCAAAAAAATTGTACTTACCATCAAAAGAAAAAGAGGGTAAGTGGGATCAATTACAACAGGGTGGATAATGACTATTATGCCAAGACCTCACACTATAGAACCCACAAAAATATGACTCCAAGAGGAGTTTTACTGAGAACATGCCTAAAACCTCTTAGTACTACTAAGTCAGTTTATACTGCTCACCCAAAACTAATAGTGCATTGTGCTAGACCAAAGACTCATTTTTACAAATCAACACAATCTACTGTCCAAAGACCCTTAGGCATTTTAATCATAAGGTTAATACTGTTAGGCCTAGAATAGTTAATACTGCTAGGTCATACAGAACACCTGCTAATACTGTTAGGCCTAGAGAAGTTAATACTGCTAGGTCAAATAGAACATCAGTTAATGCTGCCAGGGCAAATAGGTTCAATGCTGTTAAGCCCTCAGCATGTTGGGTTTGGAGACCTATCAAATCTAATAGTGCATCAATCACTTTGAACAGATATAACTACATTGATGTACGGGGCAGATCCAAGTCAGTAATGGCTTGGGTCCCAAAAATGAGCCTTGGGTCCCAAATGAATCTAATTTCCTTTATTCTTTTGTGCAGGGCAACCACAACATGATGATAAGGATTTGTTGACAGTGGATGTCAAGGCAATGATTGGTAAACATAGCTTATCTCTTTGATTTTCTAGCAGTTGTAGAGGTTATGTTTGAATTTGGTGGAGTGGCATATGGTGGTAAAAATTTCTGGTAAAGGTACTTTCTTAATGACCTGCTAATTTATTTTGAAGATGGTATATTTGTCATTGAGTTAAAATTCAATCTTTTTTATGTGTCTCACAGTGTGTGACAAAGAGTACTATGTCCTTTTACAGATACTGAATGTCTTGTCTTGTCTCCAGAAATTTTATGTTGCCTGATGAAATCAACTATACATTCTTAAAGTTACTAGAAGGACTAAATGTACAGGTTTTGATTATGTAGAACATTATTCCCTAAAGAAAGTTTGACTTGTTCTTGTTGAAAAGGCTACATTGATGAATCAATGCTTTGCACACAAGACCTTGGTATATTTTATTTTAAAATATAATTAAGCTAGTCAAGGATAATCTAGTACAGGGTTTGCCTACAACGTTTTGGAAATATGACCACAACACCTGTGTTGCTTGTCTTAAAGGAGATTTGCAACACGTGCTTCTTGTATAGTCAAAATTGATGAATCTCTTTTGAATACAGCCCTTCTGGGATTTGCTACAGTGGTGTGGGGATGTGGGGGGAGTGGAAGCTAGAGGAGGGGGTGGTGGAGTAGGGGGGGGGCAGGCTGTCGGTCGGGGGCGAGGGGGGGTGGCGACAGAGTGGAGGTGGGGGGTGGGGGGGGGGGGGGGGTAGAGGCGGTGGTTGTTGCGGGCGGTGCGAGGGGGGGGGGAAGGGAAGGGGGTGAGTGAGGGGATGTCTCGTCGTTGGAACGGGGGGTACGTTGAAGGGGTGAGGGGAGGTCTCCGGGGAACGGGGGCGAAGGTAGCGGGAGTCTGCCAGGGGGGGGTGAGGGGAGGGGGCGTTCGGGTGGGGGGGGGAGGGCGGGGGAGCATGGGGGGTGTGAGGTGTGGGGGAGGAGTGTAGGTGGAGGCGGCTGCAAGGGAGGGAGGGGGGGGGGCGTGGGGATTGGGTAGGGCTGCGGGGGCTGGTGGGCTAGGGAGGGTAGTGGGGGCTCTGGTTTGGATGGATTCGGCGGGGCTCGTTGAGATTTGGTATATTTGTCTCATTTTTTTTTGTTTTTTTTTCGCTTTTCTACTTTTTGTTTTTTTTGTTTTGATTGGAATTGTTTTTTTTGTATTTTTTTGTTCTCTTACTTTTCTTATGTCTATTTCTTTTTCTTTTGGTCACCTTTGTGAGTAGCTTGAATGCATAAGAAGTATTGCTTAGTAGGTCACTGTATGATCCCATATAGTAGATTTACATGGGGTTTTCTTTTTAACCAACTAAGGTGAAACCAGTGAGATCCTTAAGCGCTTTGATCAAAGAAATAGAAACCTAGTGGATAAGAAAGTGAAAATGAAAATAATCAAAAGTGATAATGGAACAGAGTTTTAAGAATCAAAGTTAGGATGATTTTGCAGAGAAAAAAGATATTAAGAGTGGGAAATAGTGTACGCTAGGACTCCTCAGCAAAATGGTGTAGCTAAGAGGAGGAATAGGACACTCATTGAGGCCTGCTAGATGAATGTTAGCATGTACTTAATGTTACCTACCACATTTTGGGAAGAAGCAGTTTCTACTGCTTGTTATGTACAAAATAGGGTTTTAGTAGTTAAGCCTCAAAACAAGACACCTTATGAACTTTTTAGAGGTTTTAAACCAGCTCTAAGTTTTATGATTTGGATGTCATGTTACTATTCTTAATACTTTAGATAGTTTAGGCAAGTTTGATGGCAAAAGTTATGAAGGTTTCTTTGTTGGATACTCTTTGAGTAGTAAAGCTTTTAGGGTATACAATACTATAACCAAGAGGGTAGAAGAAAAACTTGCATATTGGGTTTTTAGATAATAAGCCTATGTGAATAGAAGGAGACTGGTCCATAATGGCTCTTTGATATTGACTCTCAAGACCCATCTATGAAACTATGTTACCAGTTACTGCAGGTACAGTTTCTAATAACTCTGCATGTACATCAGAAGAAAATTGTCAAGAGTGCATTGTGATGCCAATTTGGAAAGATTCTTCATACTTTGATTCACCTTCAGAGAATGTTGATAATGGTGAACCAAAAACTGCTGATGATGCTCAAAAGCAAGATAAAGATGGTCTAAATAATGAGAATGCTAAACAAGAAAGGTTTTCAAATGATAGCAGTTCTAAAGATGTTAATGCTATTGGGCAATAAGTTAATACTTTCAGTCCTGATGTTAATACTGGTAGTCCTGAACTTAATGTTGTTGATCCATCAGTTAGTACTGCTAGTCCAAATGAAGAAGACAATACTGATGAGAACCGAGAAGTTGATTTGGGGACATTACTAATTCCTTATTGTCCAACACTCTAATACAAGAATTCATAATGATCATATAATTGACAATGATGATTGGTGAGTGTAGTCAATGTTTAGGAGCTAGAAAGAATGTTACAACCCCTACTTCTTAATAAGGTTTCTCCAGTGATGTGTATGAGCAGAAACACATGATACCCTAAAATATATGTTTATATGCTTGTTACCTATCACAGATTGAACCAACAAGCATTTGTTAAAGCTAATCTGATTCATCCGGGAGAGAAGCAATGCAAGGAAGAGACTTTCAATTCAAACTTCAACAAGTTTGGATACTGGTGGATCTCCCTAATGGAAAGAAGGCCATTAGAACAAAATGGGTCTTCAGAAACAAGAAAGATGAAAGGGGAATTGTGATTAGGAATAAAGCAAGGTTAGTTGCACAGGGTCATAGACAAGCAGAAGGTATTGATTATGTAAGAAGTGTTTGCACCTTATGGCAAGAATTGATGGCAATAAGATTGTTTTGGCCTTATGTTCTTTTATGGGGTTTTCTGGTATATCAAGTGCGATTTGTAAAGATGTGCTGTCTTTATGGAACCATGAGAAGATAAGTCTATGTGACTCAACCCCTAGGATTTAAAGATCCTAACCTATCAACAAGTTTACAAGGTGGTCAAAGCACTTTACGGGTTGCATCAAGCACCAAGAGGTATGAAACTTTAGCTAACTATTTGTTAAGCAATGGGTTTAACAGGGGCAAGATAGATCAGACATTATTTATCAAGAATCAAAAAGGAGATATTTTGATTTGTACAGGTCTTATATAGATGATTTATCTTTTGGCTCAGAACAAACAAGGATGTTATGTACCTGGTTAATTTTGAGAATGCTAATGAAAAGATAAGTTTCAGATGAGTTCTATGGGAGATCTAACTTTCTTTTCTAGGTATTACAAGTAAAACAGATGGAAGTTGGAATATTCATAATGTCAAAGGACAAATATGTAGAGTGAAAGTTTGAAGAAATTCAACTATCTCTGATGTGAAGTCTGCTTCAAACTCCTATTGTTTGGAAAAACACTTTGGTCATGGATGGAGATGCTGATGATGTGATGTATAATCTCTATAGATCTATGATTGGGTTTTGATGTATCTCACTGCATCTAGAAACCAATATCATGTTTGCTGGCTATTGTGCATTGTGCTTCAATTCATGTTTCTCATAAGACATCACATCTTCTTTGCAGTAAGAGGGATTTTTAGATATTTGAAAGGCAAACTAACTTTAGGCCTTTAGTTTTTAGGGATTTTCTCTCATTTGAACTGGTTGCTTATACTGTATAGATGACTTTTGCTGGAGCATAACTCTTGATAGGAAGTCTAAACTGGAGGTTTGTTAGTTTGTTGGGAAACATAGTTGATATTCTTGCAGTTGGTAAAAAGCAAAATGTGTTTGCACTTTAACTACTGAAGCTGAATATGTGGCTGTGCTCTGCAAATCTGCTGTGGATAATACTCTAGATTCAAAACCAATTGCTGGGACTATGGTACATATTCATCAACATGTCGATTAATATTGCAATACTAGTACTATCTGCACCATTTATTTACCTTCCCCAGCCCCCCCCCCCCCCCCCCCCCCCCCCCCCCCCCCCCCCCCCCCCCCCACCCCTATTATTGAAAATCCTGTTTAATTTCTAAAACAAAAACATATAGAGATTAGCATATCATTTTATAAGAGATTGCGAAACACTTATAAGTTAATACAAGCAGGTTTTTAAAATTCATATTGAATTTAAAAATGTTGCAGATCTTCTTTCTAAAAGGTTTTTGATGCAGGCAGATTTCAATTACTTGGTCTCAAGTATTGGAATGCTGAATCCTTAACTGTCTATATCTCTTTATATTTTTGTAAAATTTTTATAAAGGATTAGTACTATTAGTTTTCTCAATTAATAATGTTAAGTATAATTAAAACTATTAGTTATACTTAAGACTGTTTGTTAAATCAGTTAGTTGTAGTTAATGCTGTTAAGAAGAAAATGTTTTGGAGTTTGTATATTTGGTTGTAAACTAACATTTGCAGGTAAAGCATGTTGAATACAAGATGTTAAATGCTTCACCTTTTTGAAGATAGATAATGGTCTTGGTTCATAGAGTTTAACTTTTATTCATGGGTTATGCATAAATAGGATCCATCATGATTCCTACTATGTCTATCTAGTCTATTCTAGGGTGCTTTGTGTATAATAGAGGCATGTTGTTGCATAATTATTGAAGATAGAGTTAAAAGGAATCTAATTTCCTTATTCTTTTGTGCAGGGCAAGCCACAACATGATGATAAAGGATTTGTTGACAGTTGATGCTCAAGGCATATGACTGGTAACATAGCTTATCTCTTTGATTTCAAGCAGTTTAATGGAGGTTATGTTGCATTTGGGGGAGGTTCCTTATTTCTACAACCAACAAGCATGGATGAAAGGATGTGTTATATCATAAGTATGTTCAAAAGGGATTAAAACACATCTAGGCATATCATAAGAGGTCGGGACACCAAGATAACTCAGTCTAGTGGCCCCCCTAACAAAGGTTGGTGATGAGGCTGTCCATAAGGAGTTGGGTGACAGAATGGAAAAGGCTGCCACTACTGCTTCTAGCATAGAAGCAGAGCAGGACAGTGGTAACATCAAATAAGACCTAATCTATGGCAACACTTAATGAATCTTCTTAGGGAATTGATTCAGGTAGTGGTCCCAGGTGCCAAGATACAATATTGGGGGATGTGAATGCTCAAACTAGGTTTGAGATTACATCTATACAGTCCATTGATCCACCTCTTTCAAGAGGTTACACACTTGGAAGTGGGGAGGACAGTACAATTGACGATATTTTGTACATAACTGTCATATAAAAACAGAAAGAGTGTCTTGGTAAGCCAAAAGAAATGAGAGATTTTGTGAGCTTAAAAATAGAAAGAGAGATGTGTGCATAAAAACAGAAATGAGTGATTATGTGAGCAAAAAGAATTGAGAGATATTGTGAGCATAAATCCAGAAAAGTGTGTGTGTGTGTACACAAGAAGAGGTAGACGTCTAGTATAGAGTTGGTGTGGCCTCAAGGTAATCAAGGTTTTTCTTGATCCCTGTTACAGTTCATTGATGTAACCGTATTATTCTGATCAAATAATATTAGGGCTGTGGTGAATGTTTGGTAAAACCTTGTTTGATAACTTATTTTTCTTTACTATTCCGCTGCGTATATAAGTTATCTATAAAACATATCCTAGATGGGTTAAACGATCTTCTCATGTGGTATCAGAGCCTCGTGGCTCTTGATCTAGGATCTACAAGGTTTTTTTGAAGAAACCTATAAATCCTAATTTTCAAGAATTTGTTTGTGGTAAAACGTTTTATGGGGTTTTGAAGTTTAATTGATATAACAAGGTTTAAAATCATCCTCTCTACCTTAATTGGTATGCAATACGATTTATAAATCATTGTTACTATTAAGGGTTTTCTTCACATCGAATTCGGTTCTCTTTTTCAATAATTAGTAAAATTCGGTGAAACAAGGGTTTTCATAAAACCCTAATTCGGTAAAAGTACAAAAGCTTGGTTTTTGGTCTTCAATCTAAAGGATTCATGTTGTCTATGGTTCGTGTTCTGCTCACCAAAACGCAATTAATGGGGTTTCATTAACTGATGTATAATGATCAAGAAATCTATTTTGCTTTTCTTTGGTAAAACCCTAATCGTCTATAGTTTACTAAACGGATGTTCGATGGTATGAGAATTTCTTAGATCTGGTTGTTTTCTCATGGATTGGCTGGTTTGCTATGTGAGTTCAGCTGGTATGTTCTTATTAATAGGGTTTCGTTGATAAGAGTCAAGAACATAACATGTGATTAATGTTCGTTATGAAGGAGCATAAGATTTGATGTCCACAACTGCTATTGATGTTTGTGTTTTGCTTGGTAATGGACGTTAATATATGAAAAGGTTGCATGCTGCTTGACGTGAAGATTTATGAACAATTGTTCATAATATTACTTCTGTTTAGGGCAAACAAATGGAACCTACACGTAGAGTTGATCATGTAATTATGTTTTTTTAAAACCATATTTTTGGCATGTGAATGTTCATATGGAAGGAACGACTGAGAATGGGCTCAATATAATATTCGTATATAGTGGAAGTCACGTGGGGGCATACATATTATTTGCAATGGAATGTTCGTGTATTGGGTCCAAGAAATATTTGTGTTGCCTTCTATATTTTAATACTGCTATTGAACAAAGAAGCAAAAGAATATTCGTGCTTAAAGTATGATTAATGCTGCTCAACATGGATGTTTATGCTGCTAACTGTTCGAACAAGGAAGTTAGTACTGCATTCATTACATGTTAATACTGTTGAGCATGATTAATACTGTTCGAAGGTACTGTTTGTTTCGTCAGAGAAAATGTTTATACTGTTAATGTCATCCGAAATCGTATAAGGAATGAATTTTCTTCTTGGATGGATAAAAGATTCCTGACAGATGGGTGACACACACAGAAGGTATTTTGGTTCTTAACTGAATTAAAGGCTCGTATTTTGGATCTATTGAAGAGGTGGTTACGAAGAAGGTTGTTTATCACCTATTTGAAGATGAAGTGGAATTATTTGGTTTGTATTTTATCATATCTTAAAGTGAGTGTAACACTTTAGAGATAACTTGTTTGGTTATATACGGTTTATGATGAAGACTTGATAAAACTAGTTTTTACCTGATGTAAGGAGATACATTGTAGTACTCACAGGTATTTACTATTACGTGGTCAGTGACTCATGTAAGGCATGCGGATTTATCAAGAGATCGAGGTCCACTCATAAAACGAAGAAGAAGATTATGAGTTCTTATCATATTATAGTGCAAGACATAAGACACAAGTTTGGGTTATTCTACTTCAACATCAAGTTTGTTATACTTAGTTTTCTTCATTAATAATTATTACATAGAGCCTACAGAATTGAAGATTCAAGAAATGGTTAACATATGGGTTTTAGGGGATGCTTAATGTTAAAATGTTTAACCATTTATTTGCTACATTGAGGTGAAAGTTTTTACTACTGCTAGTCTTTGTTAATACTGCTAGTGTAAGTTTCTACTGCTCAAGTTTATTTTTCTTAAGGTGCGTAATGGAGGGCAATTTGGGTCATTGGAATACTTGGATTAGAAGTGTAATATTGGTTCGTAGTTGTGAAGATCAAAGTTTCATACTTTAGTCTCCTATTTGATATTGACAAAAAGGGGAAGAAGATTTGATGATTTGCAACTTATAGATCCTTGGTAGTTTAAAGGGAAGTTTCATTCGTATATTAACTTCAAGGGAAGTTCGTGCTTATTTGGTTTTTTCATTATCAACTAGGGGAAGATTGTTGGGAATTATATTTGAGTTGATAAGACAAAACAAGAATAAAACAAGAAGGACTTAAAGGAAAAGGACCTAAATCGACAATAAGAGATTCTTTAAGCTGGTGGAGTATATTCTACAAAAGATGGAAGATATCAGAAGATACTAAAAGATATGCTCAAGAAGAATAAAGATAAAGATTAAAAGATTTAGTTTCCTTATTGTATTTATTATCTTCCTTTGTAAGTCATGATCTCTCCCTATATAAAGAGATCATAGACACATAGTTTTATACATCCAGAAAAGTGTGTGTGTGTACACAAGAAGATGTAGACGTCTAGTATAGAGTTGGTGTAGCCTCAAGGTAATCAAGGTTTTCCTTGATCCCTGTTACAGTTCATTGATGTAACTGTATTATTCTGATCAAATAATATTGGGGCTGTGGTGAATGTTTGGTAAAACCTTGTTATGATAATATTGATTCTACGTTTGAATATTCTGCCTATGTTATCATTATCCTAGATTAAAGGTATAAACAACCTAGAGCTACAACGATTTATTAGTTTTCACAATAAACACATACACTTCATTTCCTTAGTAGAAAAACTTCACCAATCTCTTTGTCTCTCCCTCCTAGCCCACGGCTTGAACAAACACCCCTAACCAAATTCATACAAATTTAATTTAGCAAGTATACAAGTGATCTTACATCATATATAAGATATACCAATAAGGTTTGAAGGTTTAGTTAAGCATTTACAAGGGTTAAACAAGGAAGGTTTAAGTTAGGGTTTCTTGAGGGAAATTAGGGTTTCTTTGTCTTGGAAGCTTGGGTTTATTATCTAAAATATGGTTTAGATCTTGTATTTCTTCATCATACTTCATACTAAGGTTATCTAAAACCCTTAAACTCTTTACATTTGTGATTTCATATGTATATTATGTTTATATAGTTAATCACCATCTAGGGATATTATTAACTTGTAAAATGGATTTTTACACTTGATTATGGTTTGATATACTTTTACATATGTTATATGGATGTTAATATCATGTTGGAATAGAAGTATAAGTATTGTACAAGTGTTGGTTTATCAATAAAAAGTATATATAAACTAGTTACCTAAAAGTATACTTAATAAGTTTATAAGTAAAAGTGATAAGAGGACTTGTTATCATGGACATTTTTTGGACAAATCATGGACTAAGGACCTTAATTATGTAATACATGTGGTATAAATGGTTGTAGAGGACTTGTAACAAAGTGACTAAACTAAAAAGTTATAAAAACAAGTTTTAAACACATTTTAACAAAATGATCAAAAGTCAGTTTTAAATTCGAATAAAAGTATTGATTTTAATAATTTGTAAAATAACTACATATTACCAGGATCGTATGCATTAGAGAACTTGAAAACCGATTTATAACGAAAGGGATAGACGCATTTGCAAGTTATATGCTAATAAACGCTTTTATAAAAGAAATTTTATAAAAACTTATTATAATTCACCTCTGATATAAATAATAGGTTATTTTTCTCAGAAATTACATATTTTTAGGATTCCAAAACATTAAGAATCATAATTTTTGGATCAATAACGAAGGAGTTATGGATTTTTCATGTTTATTATAATTAAAGTTTATAAAAATAATTTTATAAACTATGAACAGTAAAAATCACTATTCATCTCAGATACATTTTGGATAATACATTAGTTAGATAAAACTTTTAATTACGAAGACGTGCTCAAAAGAATCACTAAAATCGGAGTTAGAACGAATAAGATACGACATTTACGAGTTTACGATAATTAAATTTATAAAAATAAATTTATAAAAGTGTATGAACAGTAAAAAGTATTGTTCACCAGAGGACTTAAAATGTAATATTTTGATACATCATCTTAATACAAAAGTGTGGACATAAGAAACGGATTTAAAACGGTAAAGTTACGCCGTTTTTACTAAAGAGATATTTATAAACGTTTTTACTTTATAAATATGAATTCACTAATACGGTTAGATGGTGATGTAGCTATATAGAATTATATACGTTGTTAGTTATTCAAATTACTTAGTACTCATACGACCTATAATTAATTAGGTTGCATTCGGGCGTATTCGTGAAGCATTTTCTCTTAGTGATTTACATTATCGATTCACACACTCATGGTGAGTTCATAGCCCCATGTTTTACATTTATAATGATTTACAAGTTTTAGGGTAAGAAACATATGCATATTTTACAACTGGACGCAAGTGGACATTTTACATTATGGTTATGTGTTTTCCTAAGTTGCGATAACCCTTTGAGCCCATTATCATGAACTGTCAATTACTTGTTGTGAGCGCGAATGTTATGCATAGATCTATTCGGTTTGAACATCAAATATCACTCTATCACTTAATAAATCTCAGGACAAGATTTTTGTAAGGTTAGGGGACTATAACAACCCGTAATTTTCTAGTATTTCATCAATGTAATATCTACTTACTATGTTAAGTACTACTTTTTCACAGGAATAAAATTTTCGTTTCATTCCATTCCATTACGTATCATAGTTTACATTTCTAAAGTAAACGAGCTCACGCAACGACCTATGCCTATTCTATCTATGTTTACATCAAGTAAACATCCTAATATGTCAAGTCAATATCTTAATATCATTTCTACAAAGTACATTACTCATATAATGTACCATTTACAACGTTATTTCAAAACGGACTTTAAACGTTAAACGTTTACCTCTAAACCCTAATTATATGTAATGTATACATATAAAATCAATGTACAAGTATTCAAAGCATGTGTACAAGTAACAATACATGACATTTGAAATATAAACTCCCTCCAAGTCAATGTACAAGTCCTTAAAAGCACAATGTACAAGTCATTAAGCATAACACCCAAAATAGCCATTTTACCACCGTTTTCATTCTAGTTTCTTTACCACCACTTTTGTACAAGCTACTACACTTAATGTACAACATGTAAACCCTAATTACTCTACTCCTAAGCTCTCATACACATCTTAAAAACCCTAAACCCTAAAACAAAACCCTAAACCCTAGTTTCACTTTAACCTCAAAACTAAGCCCTAAAACTTAAAACTAAGCCATAAAACCTAATCCTAAACACTAAACCATAATCCCAACACTAATCCTAAACCTTAATCTACCTTAAACCCTAACCTTAGCTTGAAGAAAAACCCTAAAAACCCTAATCGAACCCAAAACCAACCTGATATACCTTTATGACCATTTTTACCCATTTTAACTCACCAAGCACCTCAAGCACCTCCATGACCCTCCTACTTCAGCTAGAAGCAGCTTACAAGCACCTCTAATTCATTACTTGGCCTCCAAGTTGGCTACATCATTACCTTGTTATCTATTTTCACGCCGAACACCCAAACACCCCTAAAAACTTTCCAACACTTCATAGCTACTAACCTAGACCTCAATACTCATTCCTAGCATCCATGTGTCATCATACTGCAACTTATAACCCTTAATCCCTAAGAAAACTTAGGCACCAAGGGTGTTTTCATCCTATAAATAGCCGAACCACACCACACATTCAAATCATCTCCCACAACTCCTTTCTTACCCACAAATGGAATTCTAACACTTCCATAGCAGCAATAGAAGATCAATAGAAGTCCCAAGATCAGAAGTGAAGCAAAGAAACCAAGTCTTGAAGCCTCGGAGTTGTTATTCTAGCCGTACGAAGCTAAAAGTCCCTATTTCGACCCGTTTCCAAACTATAAGCTCAAAATTAGGTTCCATAAGCTCACATTTCTATTTCCTTACCCTTATAATGTTCATATGATCATAAATATACTATTGTTAAAAGCTTTGAACTCAAAATCAACTCGTTCATACGTTTTGATCCAATATATTAAAAAAAATATAAATAAAATATATAAAAAAAAATTATAATATATAAAAAAATAATAATATAATAATTATAAAAAAATATAAAAATTAAATATAAAAAAGTATAATATAATAATATGATATTAATATATAAATTAAAATATAAAAATAAAATAATAAAAATTATTGAATAAAATAAATATTAATAAATAATTATAATTAAATAAAATAAAAATAAAAAAAATATAGATATTAAAAATTAAAATAATTAAAAAATAAAAAAATATAAAATAAAAATAAAAAAAATATATAATAAATTATAATAATATTAAAATAAAAAAAAATAATATAAAATAATAAATATAAATAATATTTAAATAAAATATAAATTTAAATAATATTATATATATATAATAAATATTATAATAAATAAATAAAAATAATAAGTTAAAAAATTTATTAAATAAAATAAAAATAAAATATAAATATAAAATTAAAAAAAAAATTAAAAAATCAAGTGAGTGAGTGAACAAAACGAAATCCTGAATGCAACCTCTTAAACATAACCATATGAATTCACTATTCAACTTTGAATAACTACTGCCATATATAATTTATATAGTTTAATCGCCCACCTAAAAGTGTTTTTTAATTTATAAAATTAAACAATTGATTTGCATCGTAAAAAGAATGTTCATTATAATTAAATCGAAAAGATGATAATTTTTGTGCAAAAATTTGTTATTCGTCAAAAACACTTGATGTATTATTTATAAAATTTTATTATATAAATAATTTAATTACTTGAGAATATAGTATTTATAAAGTTAAAAACATTTATAAATATCACTTTTTTGTAAAAACGTCATATCTTTCTTGTTCCAAATCCGTCTTGCATATTCTTTATATCCGTGGTTTCGTATTTGAATGATATATCAAAATATCATATTTGTAAATATTAAAACACTGATGAACAATAACATTTAATATATTTAATAAATTATATAAAATTACTTTTATATAATTAATCGTTATAACTTAAAAACGTCGTAACTTATTCGTTTTAATCCCGTTTTCATCGTACTTTACATGTATGGATTCGTATTTGAAAATTTTAATCAAATATTACATTTGTTATATTCATATTTACTGTTATGAACAGTAACAGTAAGTATATATTTATAAAAATACTTTGTATAAATTTAATTTGTTAAATACGTAAATTAATTGTATCTTATTCGTTAAATTCGTTTTCTAGTGATTCTTTGTCCATGGCTTTCATAATTAAATTTTACTATCATCTTACATGGTCCATGTCCATGTAAGTTTCTGTAAAATTTAGTTTTTGAATAAAGTCACTTTTGTTATTTTATTACATAAACATGGAAAAGTCATAACTAGTTTATTATCCATTGGTTTTTCAAGTTTCTTACCTTTTTAGAATCCTTACAATCTACACAATTATATAATACATGAAATAAAAGTATTGAAAAGATTAGGGCTTTAGGTAAACCTTAGATGAGTGTAGGATGATTGATGAACAAGATCAAACCCAACCAAGAAACCCTATATTAAAACTTTAGTTTAAGAAACCCTAATTGTTACTTTTGAAAAATCCTAATTTGAAAACTTCCTTGTATAAACCCTTTTATAACCCAAACCAAGCTTCCAAGACACCTTGTATATGCTTAACAATAACCTTAAATACTTGTACTAGCTTAGAAATCAAAAATTATGATTGTATATGTGAGTGAGAGTGATGCCGTGAGTGGGAGTGCTCATAGAGAGTGTTTGTGTTTGATTTTTGGTTTGCAAATAAAGTGTGAGAGTTTACTTGCTTTTTGGCTTCTATTTATAGAAATGCTTGAGCTTGAATACCACTTAGGCAAACTAGCAAATGGTTTTTGGGTTTTGCTCATTGTAACCAGTTTAGGAGACAAACAGGGCAAGGTTTTTATAAATTATATAACTTGTTTACAGGGCAGTGTAGAAGTAGGGACAAAGTATGCATTGTCTTTGCTTTATGTAAGAGTGATTTGACTACTCTTAGTATGCTTGTTCTTGGTCTCCTCTTTTCCTTGTGGTCTTGCCATGGATTATAGATCAAGGGGGGACATAAATTAGGTAAAAGTGGTGGTTTGATCCCTTGGATAATAACTATGATTGTTTAATAGTGTTAGTGGAGGGTTTTGATTTAATTTAGAAGTGTATACATGTGTTTGTATTGGTGAATTGGTTAGGGCTAATTTAACATAAGTGTTATGGAAAAGTATTTTTATTTTTATAGTATTATATGTTAGGGTATAAGTGGGTATTAGTTGAAGTGTAGTTGGGTTTATGGTTGCCATGCATGCACTAAAAGTTGAAGTTTTTAATTGCGTTACTGTAAACTCTTTTTTATGTAACCAGTAAAAATAAAAAAGCGTAAAGTTATAAATTATCATTCCTAATAACTTTTATAACACTTACTTTGACTTAAACATATAATTGTTTGAATGCCCTTTTACGTTAAATGCTCATTTTTTGTTTACGCGATTTAGCTTAACGGTAAAAATTAAAAGTAAACGCGCAAAAGCCCTAAAAATAAATAATTGAATAATTGAAGTCATGAATGACTTGAAAATGTGAAATATTACAGTCTTCTCCCGTTAGAAGAGCCTTGTCCCCAAGGCTCAAGTCGCAACACTTGACGAAGGTACGGGTTTAGTGAAGAGATGCGAATACTTCTTTTTGAATTGGTCTTCACGTTCCCATGTGAACTCAGGACCTCTCCTCGAGTTCCATCGATCCTTAACAATTAGGATACGGCTTTTATTTAGCCGTTTGGCCTCTCGATCCATGATATCTACGGGTTCCTTCATAAAATGGAGCTTGTCATCAACATGAAAATCCAGCCAATGGAACGATAACGTTCGTACGGAATAAACAGCTCTTCAATTGATACATAAATGTATTGAAACCTGCTCACTCTTAAGGAAGTTCAAAGCATTAAGCAATGGAATCTAACCTTTTCCCACACCTTAAAGTGGTCCAACATATCTAGGATAAACTTTCCCCGTTGCCAAAACGTATGACCCTCTTTCTAAAGGGTTAAACTTGACAAACTTATCCCCAACTTGAATACACCATTGGCTTAAGCTATAAATCCGGTGTATCACTTTTGTCTGTCATGAGCCGGCTGTGCATTCTTTTCTTGATCTAATGACCTTTTCAGTGTCTCTTGGACTATTTCTGGACTGGTGAGTTGAACTTGTCCAACTTCGGCCCAACAAACAGGTGAACGACACTTTCGACCGTAAAGTGATTCAAACGGTGCAGCCTTGATGCTAGCGTGATAACTATTGTTGTAAGAAAACTCAACTGGTGGAAAATGTTTAACCCAACCATTTCCAAAGTCGATCACACAAGCACGTAGCATATCTTTGAGAGTTTAGATAGTCCTCTCGCTTTGTCCATGAGTTGTGGATTGGTACAAACAGTACTCATATCCAAATTAGTACCCAAAGCCTTCTGAAGTGACCTCTAGAAATTTGAAGCGAATCTAGGGTCACGTCACAAATGATTAAGACAGGTATTTCATGCCTTGTGACAACCCACCTTTAGTACATCCATTCCAACATACTCTATGGGTCAGTTTCCTCTCAATTGGTATTTAAGAGCAGACTTCGAAGAGTCGTCAAACAATCACCCAAATGGTGTCATAGCCTTGCGATGACTTAGGAAGCTTTGTGATAAAATCCATTGTGATGTTATCCCACTTCTATTGGGGTATCTCGGGTTGTACCAACAAACCTGATGGCCTTTGGTGTTCGGCCTTGACCCTGGCACATGCCAAACATTTTCTAACATAGGTGACAATGTCGACTTTCATATTGGGCCACCAATATAGCTTCTTCATGTCTTGGTACATCTTGTCGGAACCCGGATGGATAGAGTATTTTGATTTGTGGGACTCGTGCATGATCACAGTCCTCAAGTCACCATAACATGGTAACTAACTCCTGCCGTTTAGCATAAGGTTCCATCGGCGCGGGGCTCTAACTTCTCCTTTGGTATAACCTTCCTGATCATACCTCCTACATCTTCATTCTTGAGATTCTTTGGTTTCTGTGCTTCAGTCTAAGCATTTAAGATTTATTTGGGAAGATCTAAACTAATAGTCATAACTAAAGCTCGGACTCTTAATGGTTTAATTCGCTCTTTCCTGCTCAAAGCATCAGCAACAACATTTGTCTTCCCAGGGTGATAACGAATCTCACAATTGTAGTCACTGAGCAACTCTAACCAACGACGTTGCTGTCACACCCCCAAACGGGGCCTAGTCGGAATACGTGTCCGAGGGTGTGACGTCATAACAATCCGATCACAAAGCAATAAAGAACGACCACTAATCATGGACGTTTGAAAAAGTCTACTCGTTTCATAAATAAAATAAATTTAAAGTTTTATAATTCATGAATAATTTAAATTAAACTAGCGAAAGCATAACAATGTATTTGATAAAGACCAAACGAGTAAATAAATAGATAATCTTGGAATAGCGAAGTCACATAGACATAGACTCAACAAGCATCAAGAATTCAATCCCAACTAAAGCACCTCTTAGAAAACAAGTTTATAAAACATCAACATAATTTGGTTAATTCATAGGTTTAAGTAGATACAAGAGTGGACCACAAGCTTTCAAAACGTATGTGACTACTATAACGAATACATCATCACATAAAAAGTATTTACTGTTGCACTAAGCTCATGACACCGAAGCTAATTAGTCAACAAGGCATGCTACATCCTGTTTCATAGTATTCCGGCCCTAAACTGGTGTCCCAAACCAAAGACCACCATAATGCCACAATCGACATTGACATATACCCGAATTGTTCTTCTTTAAGTGGAACCAAACGGATAGGTATAATTATGCCTAATAGATCTATCTATTCAACTCGCGCTCCCTCACCGGTCAAACCGGTCATCGGCTCGAGAATATTAACAGTTCATGTAAGTTTGGGCATTGAGTAGGTTTGTAACAACTTAGGCAACACATAAACAAGTAAAACTTATCGCCAGGTAAAGAACTTGTGTCCAATTTAAAATAGACAATGTTTTCTCACCCCATAGTATAAAGCGTTTTTGTAAATCAGTAAAATATGGGGCTAATGAACTCACCTTACAAGGAAAAAGCGCTAAACCACAACCAAATGATGAAGAAAAAAGGTGGTCTATAATCCGCGACTAGAAGTAAAGTATGGGTATGAACTTAGCATTTATCAAAGAAACAAGTAAAGCATCCATGTGTTCATCATTTAAAGCATACCAAGTGTTTTTGCGATTTTAGTAATAAACTGGCTTTGAAACATATCATAGTCATAATAAATCACGACAAACATGTGCAAAAAGTACTAATTTTAGAAACTATACCCTTTTAGGAAACTATTATTTTCAAAACGTTATTAGCGTCCATCACCCCTATTTTCTAGTTTTCTATATTTTACCAATCGCTTAAATAATTCTAAATCGTCTAATCCTTATGTTTACATCGCCTAAATGTCCAATTCGTACCATTTTTAATAATCCTACTTTTTATTTAGGTCGTCATCTCAATTAACCTTTCATAACATTTCTAGATGCCTCAAGGACAAATTACCAAAACATTTCCTATGTTTTCGCTTGCATTCGAAACATCCAAAATCGTCCGAAAGTGCCCGAAACGTCCTTTTATCATTCCAATCAGCAACATTATTTAGAGTGTTTCTTAAAAATCTATTTTTCCAGTTTGTGGTAAAAATGTCTCTTGTTTTTTACTTTTAGGCTAAGCGGTTGCCAACATCTAGAAAATCCATTGCCGACCACTTTCCGTGTTTTATACTATAAGTAATTCCGATTCGGACCCGAAGGGCTCCGAATCGCCCGTTTTAGCTGCTGATCTGGTCATTACATTTTCCATTTTTGCCGAAAAATGTTTCGAGTTTCATTTGGCCATAACTTGGCCGTTTTAAGTCCGATTTTAAAGTGTGATATATGAAAAATTAATCGTATTCGAAATGAGATCTTCGAAAACTACTTTTACGCCTAATGAAAACATTTTTAAGTCGCTCAAAACCATTGTTAGCCTCAAAATAATGAGTCGAACAATGGAAGTTCGTTCATTAATTATATTATGTCTCGGTACATTAATTAAATATACGATTGTAATAAGCTAGACGGGTAAACGGCCTCTTAATGAGTAATCTAAACGGTCACGGTGTATCGGCGAAAGCCCCAAGTAATCCCGAGCCCGCCGTAAACCTCAATTTTATATTTATTTTACAACTTGGTATCATTGTTTTTGGTGTCAAACATATGTAAAATTGAGGGGGAGCAAGTTTATGTTCCATGTAATTCATGCTAAGTAAAAGTTTTCCCCATGGTATTTCAAGACAAATTTTAATCACAAAGTATTTCAAAAACTAAGTGAATTAGTATTTAAAATAAGGGGAGAAATGTATTTAAAATGTGATCTTGAAAATAATAAGTGATCTTATCGACTCAAAGTGCTTGATACTCTTCGAAAAAGGTTTTATGGTTACGATCTCATACCCTACAACATCTTATTTCACGACGATTCTGAAGTCATAAGGTGGTAAGGTTAGGTATTTGTCCTATGATCCAACCAGAACCGGAGGGATCTACCCAAGGACACTCCATAGTTAGAAATAGCAGTCCTTAGGTATGATTGGAGATGAATGTGTATAAGGGAAGAATGCCGACTAAGATTGAGCTAACACTGGAACAATCACAACAAGGTGTTAGTAATGACGTCTTGGTAAGCATTGAAGGGGTTGAAGAATTAAAAAGAAATGTATGGATAAAGGGTCTAAAGAAAGAAGCCCTCCACACAACTTAGGCAGAAACCGGGTCAATACATATGCTGTCAGAATCACAATGTTGATTGCTGACATTGAAGACGACATCATGGACCCAGTGATGCAATGCACAACCCTTCCCAGCCATTCGGGTTTCTCTCAAAAGAAACTTGTCTCATTTGTCACGGAGATACACACGACTTCTATTGACTTTCTCACTCCGAGTTAGTTAATATTGAATAGGTGGCAGTCTGCTCCAGCCTTCGATTACTAAAAACCAAAACGCACTAATCGAGTCTAGAGCCAAGAGATCATCAAATAAATCTCATTAGGACACATTCCATGACAAACACTTGTTGAACATCATTAAGTTCACAAGTTGTTAACAAGAGTCCTACGCATTATCCTTGTGATTCTGCCAGAACATTCAGAGTGATACTCTTTAGTATTCACAATGACGAATGGAAATCCTTCCAGTGTCATCATCAAACAGCACTGCGGTAGGTGACTTGCGAGATTCTATATGAATCAAGCTTGTGTCAACTGGATATCGATAAAGGTCTAGTAAATGAATGACGACATAATCAGAAAGATAGTAACTATCTGATTCACTCTTACCGTATTGTCTGCTTTGAGACATTCCGGCAATGAGAACTAGCAAGCATGGCAAATCTAATACATATATGTTAGAAGATCCTACGCTTTGAGCTGGAAACCCTGTCAAGGAGATTCTTTAAATCCACCTGATCACAGGTACAGTATTTATACTGTAAAATGGTCTTACGGAACTGGAGGTTAATCTAACCAAATCCGGACGAATAACAAAGCCATATTCGTCCACCCGCTTTATTGCTAACTGTTTTATTTCA
>BQNB010055284.1:21651-33271 GCA_026074375.1 Tanacetum coccineum
TTATCTTTATTTCTTGTTCAAATGGTGAAGTAAAGGTGGTTTTCGGGTTACCGACACGTTCTCTTGAACATCTTCCAAACCTTTAGAAGTTTTAAATTGAAAGAAGAAAAAACCTTTGAAGTTCATCATTATTCTAGTCAAACATATGGCGTTTCCGGTTGTGGAATTCCAAGATGATCCTTATGATTATGAATAAACACAGGACATCCAAAAACATAAAAGTAACTGATGTCAGGAATCCTTTCTCAGAATACCTCATAGGGTGTTTTATCATGTCTTTTGACAATGATAAATATGTTCTGAGTATAGCATGTTGTGCTTACTACTTCAGTCTAGAAGTGCTTTGGCAGAACTGAATCATTTAACATTGTTTTGGAAGCCTCAATGAGAGTTCTATTTCTCCTTTCTACCACACCATTTAGTTCAGGTGTGTAGGGAGAAGTGAAGTTCTGAGAAATTCCTTTAATATCATAAAATCTCTCAAGTGAATGATTTTTAAATTCAGTCCCATTGTTAGTTCTCATTTGTTTGACCTTAGTATCATTTTGATTTTCAATCTTCCTGCCAAAGGACATGATGGTTTCAGCTACCTGACTTTTCTTTTTGAGAAAATATATCCATGTGTACCTTGAGTACTCACCAACAATAACTAGGGGGTATTTTCATGGTGAATGGACATTTGACTGACTGGTCCAAATAGGTCCATGTGAAGCAAATGTAAAAAAATTTGAGTGAAATTTTTTACTTTGTCTTATAGGAATCCCTCTGATGATTGTCCTTTTCACATGTTGAGTATGGTTTATCTTTTGAATAAACAAATGAAGGAAAACCAAAGATCTTGTTTTGTTTTGCAAGGTTGTTTATGTTTTTGAAATTTAAATGAGATAGTCTCTTATGCCAAAGCCAATTGATGCTTTCAGAAGCTTTGGTAAAGAAATATGCTCCACTAGAGGTGATTGATGACATGTCAAGTACATATATAGCATTCCTTCAAGGAGCAATCAAAACAATTTCTTTGTTGGAATTAAAAATTATACCTTGCTTATCATTAAACTGTATATAATGTACTTTGCATCACATAGTTGACTGATACTGATTAGATTGTATTTCAGGCTATTTACAAAAGCAACTTTATAAAATACTATCCCATAACATTTTATTGAACCATAGCCTTCAAAGATATATAATGAGTTGTCACCAAATACTACCTTACGTCCTGGTTGTTCAACATATTTATGCTGATAACTCTTGACACTAGTCATACTCCTAGAGCATCCACTGTCCAGGTACTAGATAGGCTCCCTAACATGTGTCTACAAAAATATTTAAACTGAGTTAATCTTTCTTGTGAACCTACTTTTTGGCAGGTTCTTTGGCTTTTACAGCCTAAATTCTTTCACCTCTTTTAAAGTGCTCAAATGCATTATGATTAGAGGTTGAGTGAACAGTGCTTCCACAAGTTTTACATTTTAGACCAACTAGAGATTCACTTATATGAGATGACGCAACAAGTACACCATCTTTGACATAGATGATTCTATTATGTCCTGATGTGGCATGATCATAGCTACCACAAATTTCAAATTCAGGATAGTTTTTACAGTAACCAGGATGATGATCATTGAATCCACTATGAGTGCATGGTGGGAAAGGTTTTACTTAGGTTATGACACTTGTTTAGAGGATGAAGCATACTGATAAGGTGGTGTCGTATAGTTCACTTTAGGTTTTTGTGATTTAACAATTGAAGCATGATAAGAAGTTCTATGATCCTCAACCTTGCAAATCATAAAATATAGAATTCTATAACAATCATTAGTGGAATGATTTGTATAATTGCGAAGCTTACATTTCAGTTTGGGTTTTTGCAAGGGCTTTTACCTTACTGAATTTGAAGACTCATTCTTAGGAGCTTTATCTTTTGATCCATGAGTTTTATGAGATTTGTCTTTTGGTTCCTGAGCCTTTTTGGGAGAGTTAATTTGTTCATTTAACATTTGAACAAGTTTTGTATCATGGTCATCAGTCATGACTCAGCAAGAACTAAAGAGGTTCTTGATACAGTACTCTAGATAGTGACTGATCCTGACTCAATTTTGCTTGAAGAATTTTAAGATTCAGGCTTAGTGTGTTTAGTAGTACCGAGACCAGATCTCTCTCGTGGAGAGTGAGGCTGATAGACCATAGGTGTGATATCTAGATTTGGGTGTGCTCCCTGAAGAAATTTCTAAGGAGGTCTAGGTGTGTATGGCTCTAACATTTATTCAATTAAGAAATCAGGTACTGAAGATGCTTCAGTGAGTCCAAGACAAGTCGTAGGCAAAAAAACCAAAACCAAAACAAAAACCCAAAAAAACACGATACCGAAACCGGTCAACGCCGGTTATTGACCCTAACCGATTCCGGTTAGGGAATAACCGGCGGTTAGTAACCGGTTATGGATTCTAGCCGTTTGCCAGTTCGAAAACCGGTTAGTAACCGGACCAGTTAGGTAACCGGTTGGGGAATAACCGGTTACTAACCGGTTAATATTTATGTCCTTGTGATATTTTCCTACAAACCATTTCTTCAATGTAACGATATAGAATACCAGAAGCGTGTGATATTTTTCCACATGTCAGCCCCAAAAAACATACAGCCCATATGAACTAGACCACACTACAATATGATAAGCTAAACCCTAAAATTTATTAGTATAAAATACTACTACTCACAAAACAAATCCTAGTTACACTTTTAACATAAACATTGCCTCTTTTTATACCTTTAGTCATTCATACGATACTCCTTATCACTCCAAAGTTATAAACAACATATGACTTTTTCACTTGTCATAAAAACACAACAAATAACTCTCTTATCTACAATAATTTAGTTTATTTCTCTCTTCCTAAAATGCTAAAGACGAATCCTAAAACTAAACAGCGGCTATAAAAAATGCTATAGACGAACCCTTCACACCGAACAGCGGCTAACCGGTTAGTAACCAGTTTTTCCCACCCTAACCGGTCCCAACTGGTTAGTACTGGTTGGGGTTTTTCGGGTTCAAAAGTCCAACTGGTTACTAATCGGTTTTTGGTACTAACCGGGTTGACCGGGTTTGACCAAAAAATCGGTTAGGGTCGGTTACTAACCGGTTATAGCAAAAAACCTGATTTGTACACGGCTATCCAAGACTCTCATTGACAGCCTGACTTTAGGTACCAAAATTCAACTAGTGTTGAAGTTTGGTAATTTATTGTTAGGGTTTGACCTTTGAACCCAATCCTTTGATTTGGTAATCATTTCATGGTCAAAAACCATTAAAGTAGGGAAGAAGGCATTTTCAGTTTCCTCTCCTATTAAGGATGTTTCAGTGAGTTGATCTAGACCTAGAATTCTCTTTTTCTGATTAGGTATTTGATCATTTATACATTGACTCACTTTATCAGAACTATTAAGCCATTTCTCATTAATGCGTTTTTCCTCCTTAAGCTGTTCCAGAAGGGCATGGTTTTGATTTATGATTTTAGTTTTTTGAAGCTGAAAGGTTAGGGCTTCTAGTTTAGCTTGTTTTAAAATTAGTAATTCATCCCTACATTTATTCAGTTCAAAAGCTATATTGTTAAACTTTGAAAGTAAATCCAATCTCTACTCTTTAACAAACTTAAGATCTACATTAATATATTTAAGAAAGGTTTGCCAGTCTGAATCATCATCTATAGATAAGAGAAGGATTACCTTTCTTATTATGATGTTGACCCATTCACCATTCCTTGCATGTATTTTGCCAACATCCATCCTTTTATATTCTGAAAGAGCCATAAGAACCTTGGCTTCTACCATATCATCATCATCATTAGAGGTTACTTCTTCCTCATCCCAATCATAAGTTTCAGCAACAAGGCCTTTTTTAAAAAGGTTTTAGGGACTGAGTACTAGAAGATACTGCTTCAAGAAGTGCAAGTTTAGCATTGATCTATTTATACTCAATTTTATAGTCTTTCTAACCCTTGTTTTCAGTTTGGTTGTTTTGAAAATGCTGGGTGGACTGAATAAGTTTAGGCTGAAACCTAGGTTGGAATTTATTATACCCTGAAGAGTGGTTTGAAGATCTGTATGAGGGGACTGACGTTTTAGAAAAATAGTCTTTTGCAAAATGACATTTTTTGTCACATTTATAACATTCAGGGTTTTCATCTACTTTTGACAGTGAGAATTTATTTCTCTTAACAAAATGTTTAGACCTAGCAAAAAGTGCTCTTTCATGAAATTCTAGGTCTAAGTCCCTGAGTTATTCCTCACAAGATCATTCATCTTCCTCATCATTTGAACTTTCTTTAAAATCCTAAACAACATTATTGAAAAAAAAGTAGTTGACCTGGGTGAAGTTATCAAGGCCTTTTTGGACTCAGGGTATCTATTAGAGATGAGGTTGTCTTCATAGACAAAACACACATAGATGTCAATGAGGTCTAGGGTTTGAATGTGGTTTAATTTCCTTAACCCTTGTGAGAAGCTTAGCCACTTCTTAGGGAGACTATTAACATAACCAACATTTATTTCATGTTAGATAGTTTTACACCATATAATTCAGCTCATTGATCAGGGTTTTGTAATGGGTAAAGGTTTGTGATAGACTTTCAGATTCTTTTGCCCTGAAAGTATTATACTCAAGTTTTAGATCCATGATCCTGGTTTCCATGGTATTTGAGGGAACTTCATGAACATGTACCAAGTCAGTCCAAGTGTCTTTAGTTGTTTCACAGTTAATGACTAACTTGATTATATCATCTGGTAGACATGATATAATGAGGCTCTTTAAGCGTTGGTCCTGATTAACCACCTTCCTTTCATCAGGGGTCCACTGTGCTTCAGGTTTGAGTAAATCTTCAACATTTTTTGGTATGAATGGTCCATACTTAATACATGCAATGTAATAAGATTCCATTCATGTTAAGTAGCAAAGCAAACACTTTTTCCACTTATTAAATTTACCAACTTTGAATCTGGGTGCAATTACAGAGTAGCTACCACCCTTTTTGTCGACTAGTTAGGGTACACTACTTTCAGCCATGGTAAGATCTAGTTTTAAAAACTTTAAGTAGTTGTGAAAAAGTTTTATAAACCAACACGCTCTGATACCACTTGTTGTCTCCTTTTAACTAACACAAGTATAACTAGAAAGTTAACTTATGTTAGTACCATGTATTAGCAATGTAATGAATTAGAACTTTTAAACATAAAGATAAATGACATAATATTTTTCAACGTCTAATTCTTATTAGATATATATCAAAAAATTATACCCGATTGTTTGCGGAATAACAACCGAGATTGAATGACAATGTAAGTATATGGTCCCCTCTCTAAATCGAAAGTATAATCAAAGTTTATACTTTATATTGCAACTATGATAACATAAGACTTAGTTGTTATAAAGAGTAAAATCTGTTTGTAAATGTTTTACATTTAGTGCACAAACTTATTTTACTCCTTTACAATCTTTTCTATTTATATGCTAAGGAATTAGGGTTTACCTCGGGTTCCTAAATACATGTGTCAATCATCAAATAAGTGGTTGAGATACCATTTAATGTTGCCATACTAGGTACTAGGAAGTATTAATTTTGTAAACAATTAGATGTACTATTTGTACTTTTATACCAACTATAGAAGTAGTCATTCTCAAGGATAAATCCCTTTTGTAAAATCCCCGCCTTTTCTTCAATTCACTTAGACATTTGTCTTAGTCCTCAGGTTACTTCAACTGTTGAGGAGATCGATGGAGTTCAGTGAGCTTATTGCCATAACTCACTGAACCCATTGCCTTTTTCTTCGGTTCAGGGACTTCATTCAGAAAGTATCGCCTCACTGAATGTTGAATCTTTCTTCTTAGATTCAGGTTCAACAATCTTGAAGGCAACTCACTGAAATACTATTCATTCGGTGACTTGAGTTTGTTTAAAGATATTACACTTGAGATGTTTTTTTATTCAAATCTTAAGACAAAGATCATTGGGCACTGAATTGGCCTAACAGAACTGTGTTAACTTTAAGAGTTTAGTATGATCCGAAAGTTCAGCTCATTCCTCACAAGTACAATCTCAGAGTTTCGTGAAATTATGAAACTCCATCTACAAAGAATTTAACTTATGATAATACCCAGACACAGATAAGCCATCTTGTTTAAATGAATTTATCTTTTATAACAAGTTAGACACATTAGACCCATTAATTCTATCATAAGTTTCTCTTAATTCTTCCCATAAAACATCAACATTATTAGAAAAAGCGTGATCAAAATAAACATCTTGAGGCAGAGAAGCAAGAATCCAAGATAAAACAACAACATTACAACTATCAATGTTTAGTTAATGGAGCAGTAGCAGCACAAACATTTCTCAAACAAGTACCATTTATGAAACAGATTTTATGTTTAGTTTGAATAACCACTTTCATTGCACTAGCCTATATCTTATAATTTTCAACACTAATCAATCTAATTGGAATTAATGGAGTTCCACTAGAATCATTAGCATGTAGATGCATAAAATTACCCTGATCCAAAGAACTTATCAAGATAGCCATAAAAACACATATAAGAGTTAAAAAGATCAACACACAGACAAACAATCAAAAACCAACTAAACAAACTAATATTATAACCAACAAGTACCAGATTAAACAAACAACAAATAAACCACAGATAAACCAACACAACAAGAAGAATTAATAATCATAAAACTCACACATACTAACCAAGTGAAAATTGAAACAATCGGTCTAACACCAGATACTCATCAGAGCAGGATTTCTTACTTCTCCTATAGGTTTTGATGATGGTTGTTTAGATTTTTGGTGGAATAAGATATAAATACGCTTT
The DNA here is from genome assembly GCA_026074375.1 of Tanacetum coccineum. Taxonomy (NCBI): domain Eukaryota; kingdom Viridiplantae; phylum Streptophyta; class Magnoliopsida; order Asterales; family Asteraceae; genus Tanacetum; species Tanacetum coccineum. The sequence continues at coordinate 28,517 of BQNB010055284.1, forward strand.
AAATTAATGATCAAACATAGTTAAACTAATGCAGTTAAGAAAGCTGGACCAAACTTGAAATGGATATTTAACTTTTGAACCAAATCGAAACTTTTTTTAAGATTTAGGTGGTGTTTGTTTTTCTTAAAAACCTCTTAATACGCTCTGAGTGACCCTAACATCTGATTCGGTCAGAGGCAAACACTAAAAAGAGGGTTTGTTTTATTTTCTTGGTTCAGACGCGGACAGAGGGTAAATCATCTTACCGGAATAGACTTGGATGGGCAGTCTTAATGCCTCTGAACCTTTAAAAAACAAAAGAATGCTGCATCCTCCTTGTATTTAAACATACTTCTTTCACAAACTCAAAATTAAAAAGAAGAAAAAAAACCATTCAAAGAAGCAAGAATTTGACGGCTTCCTAGTTAGTTATATTGTAGACGAAAAAAGAGAATGACAGATTGTGTGTCGTAGCCATAAGATGCGTTTCACTTGGTTCTTACTTCTTTATGCGAGTTTGGTTTTGATGGGGTTTAATGTTTCCTCATTTGAGATGATAAGGTTTGTTGACAGTAATTAACGAGTGGTGTATAGTTGTTGGAGCAAGTAGTGAAATTATGAATGTAATTGTTGAGCACAGTTATAAAAAAGGGAGAAGAAATGGATTCAATATATTAATGTGTAAGTGGAAAGTGGTAGGTTGCTATCAATTTACAACGAGGTTTGTAACCCGCGCTTCACTGCGAAGCTCGGGGTTTTACGTTAATGTTTTCTAAACCTTAAAACGCACTTGAAAGCAACATTCACAAAAGTGGTCAATGCAAAGACACACATTTGGATCATTAAATGGGCTAAGGAAACACACTCTACATGTTTAGATTTGGAAAGAAAATATGTTTGAGTTTTGTTGAATTAGTATTTTACTAAACCTCGAGCTCAAAAGGCCATCCAAATAGGATCACTTAGCATTCATACAACACCAAATTGAAAATTAAACAAAAATGTGTTGAAAATGTTACTGACAATGTTATCTTCCATGGAAATCCAGATACAGTCATCTAAGTTTCTCCATGATTAACTAAATTCCACAACTTCTAACGATCACCGGATCCTTAAGGCATCATTTATAAATCATGCACATACTTAACTCAGTTAGCACACATAAAATCACATAGCACACACTTAAACACATAAATGAACTCTTAGCCATTTCTAATGGTATAAACTAACCTGCTCAAATCTCAGTTGTCACACATAACAATTGTAAACAAATGCAAGCCAACATGAGCAAACCATCAACATAAGGTATCCAACCCGCCATGGCTACAAACTCACCAAATCGGGAAATCCTGCCACGCCAATACACGGGTATGGCTGCAAACTAACCAAAGTGAGGAGATATACCCTGCCAAGACACAGGTCATTGTTAATCTAGTCGTAAGCTAAGGCATAGTTGTGTGAGTGTCAGGCTTGGCGAGTCTCTTGTATGTGGTAATTATCCACATAAGCCAGATAAGTTTGTGCTTATACGTTTCTGATTAATGATGTTAAATATTCGTGAACTGAATGCAGTATATGAGGCCAAACCTATAGGTACGTCCTGGTCAATCGATAAAACATGAGCACAATGGCTAGCCAATAATGTTAAGTTGCACACCCTTATGCGTAATCCATAACACATAATTAATTGTAAAATTAAAAGCTTTCAGAAATCTATTATCAAAAACAAAAGCCAAAAATGTAAGACAGCAATCAATACTTTTGCTTAAAATGCTCCCACATGATAATCTTCACCGCTGAACTATGCTAAACATCGTGCCGAACCAATTTTACGCATAAATTATAAGACATCCCAAACACCCCCTTCTATATGCTCCCAAGTACTTATATTATGTGAACACGAAATAAAAATTAATCAAAAGATGAAAAATTAGTACCATGTAATTGTGGCCTATGACATGTCCTGATACTCTCCAAGTACTCATCATCCTCTCACTTTCCAAGATTCAAAGGAAATTGCAAACACCCAATTCTACACAAATCCAAAACAAATAACTAATGTTAGAATTTTTTCATTTGCAACAAATTTATAAATGGAAAAATGATCCATACCTGATAAGCAATGAATAAGACCTTATTGGGTCACAGCACCAGAATTGACAATGAGTATCTTATTCACAAACGAAAGAAAAGCCCCAAAATTGGAAACCAAATTAGGGTTATACTTATTTGAAGAACCTTCAAGAAGATGTTAAGTAAACATATCGTCTAACATCATACCCGGGATTGTAAAATTCATTTGGGTCTTGATTTTGATGGCAAAAATCAGTGGTTGCTGATAATTTTTGGTTTTGGCTTGTGGGTTTGATGAATCACAATTGTGTGTTAGTGTGTGTCTATGTGTGGAGAGGTTTTGTGTGTGAGAGAGATGATGAATATGGGTTAAAAAAACACATGTATGAGAGAGAGGGACACGTGTATGAGAGGGACGGTGGAGAATGTATAATGGGTGTAGTAATTTAACCCGGGTCAGAGCATTTAACAAATCAGGCGAAAGTGGCGGTTTCAGGCAGAAGTGGCGGTTTCTGGCGGGTCAACCCAACACACATTAAATGCAGTTGGGTGACCCAAGTTCCGCTGATTCATAAATATACTCTAAATTAATGATCAAACATAGTTAAACTAATGCAGTTAAGAAAGCTGCACCAAACTCGAAATGGATATTTAACTTTTGAACCAAACCGAGACTTTTTTAAGATTTGGGTGGTGTTTGTTTTTATTAAAAATCTCTTAATACGCTCTGAGTGACCCCAACATCTGATTCGGTCAGAGGCAAACACTAAAAAGAGGGTTTGTTTTTTTTTTCTTGGTTCAAACGCGGATAGAGGGTAAATCATCTTATCAGATCATACTTGGATGGGCAGTCTTAATGCCTCTGAACCTTTAAAAACAAAAGAACGCTGCATCCTACTTGTATTTAAACATACTTCTTTCACAAACTCAAAATTAAAAATAAGAAAAAAAAAACCATTCATAGAAGCAAGAATTTGACGGCTTCCTAGTCAGTTATATTGTAGACAAAAAAAGAGAATGACAGATTGTGTGTCGTAGCCATAAGATGAGTTTCAGTTGGTTCTTACTTCTTTAATGCCAGTTAGGTTTGATAGGATCAATGTTTTTTCTTCATTTGAGATGATAAGGTTTGTTGACAGTAATTAACGAGTTGTGTATAGTTGTTGGAGCAAGTAGTGAAATTATGAATGCAATTGTTGAGCACAGTTATAAAAAAGGGAAAAGAAATGGCTTCAATATATTAACGTCTAAGTGGAAAGTGGTAGGTTGCTATCAATTTACAACGAGGTTTATAAACTGCGCTCCGCTGCGAAGCGCGGGATTTTACGTTAATGTTTTCTAAACCTTAAAACGCACTTGAAAGCAACATTCACAAAAGTGGTCATTGCAAAGACACACATTTGGATCATTAAATGGGCTCAGGAAACACACTCTACATGTTTAGATCTGGAAAGAAAATATTTTCGAATTTCGTTGAATTAGTATTTTACTAACCTCGAGCTCAAAAGCCATCCCAATTGATCACTTACTTTATTGGACCACTTAGCATTCATACAACACCAAATTAAAAATTAAACAAAAATGTGTTGAAAATGTTATTGAAAATGTTTTCTTCCATGGAAATCCAGATACAGCCATCTAACTTTCTCCATGATTAACTAAATTCCACAACTTCTAACGATCACTGGATCCTTAAGGCATCATTTATAAATCCTGTTACAGTTGTATTTACTAATTCTGTTTCTCCTATTTGGTTGTGGTAGAGTGGGACATGCAATTGATTCCAGTTGATCTCTTTCTTTACCATCTTCAGCCAAAATAGACATCAAGTTCTAGGAGCACCCAGTTTTTGGAAGGTGGAAGCCTGAACCTGCAAGTTTCAAAAAAAGTTATACAAAAAAGACCCATTTTTCAAAAAATTAAAGAACGCGGGCAACCTTCGTCAAGTAAGCCTACAAAAAAGGGATCGTATAGACCCATTTACTCATTAATAAGGCAAACGGGTTAAAAATATATAACTCGATTTATGAATGCTTAGAATCTCCTAAATTGTTTTATAAAACCTGGCAGGTAGCTCCATTTCTCAATAGGGTCTATGATTTATCTCTAACGGTCAAATATGTAAAACTTAAAAATAGTAAGATAGGGGTCAATAGGCACAAAGTAGCCCATAGTAGGGTTAACTCATTAGTACTCACAGAATTAGCCATTTTGACTCGTCAGGTCGATACCTGATTTATTCAGTTTACCACCACTATAGTTTTTGGCATTAAAATCATAATGAGCAACGGCTAACTTCTATCTTCTAATTTTGGGGCAAGTAGGATCCGGTTATGTTAAAGGCGTACACTACCAGAATTTGAAGATGGACAACCTAGCATGTTCATATATACATTATAAGGATCTCAGGTCTAATATAACGTGGGCATTTTTATACAATATAAGGATCTCAGGTATCATTTTTATAGCGTGTTCATATATACAACATAAGGATCTCAGGTCTAATATAATGTGAATCTGTTATTAGAAACTTCAACAACATCCAGCATAAAAGTTTCGCACCATAATTATGACATACTTGATGAGCATGGTTGATTTCATTCTTATAAAAAGTTGCAAAAAAAGATTCAGTTAAAGGAGCGAAAGTTCATATAGTTTGGTCAAATTTTAAGAAGGATTAGGCAACATAACTTGGTGTATGAA
>BQNB010055285.1:0-39175 GCA_026074375.1 Tanacetum coccineum
AATTAATTACAAACTCAAAAGAATTGAAGTGTGAAGATATGTTGCGCTATAAATTAGGAGCAAATGCATGAGCATGGGATCAAAACCAAACTAAACCGGTCAAAACTAAACCGAACATAACATCGATTTTGAGGAAAATATGAATCGAAAACTGAATCGAAGTGAACCGAGCTAAACCGAAACCAAACCTGTTTGGTTCGATTTCGCTTGGATCGGTTCAGCTTGGACTTTTTATTTGTTTGGTTTTTGATCGATTTTGTTCATCCCCAAAAGTAACCAATTCTTAGTGTTATACTCTCCCCTTTAAAACATGTATCATAAGATAATGAAAAATATAACCCAATTAACAAAGTCGTTAACTTCAGCCACCTGATCCATACATCAAATCTATGGTCAATATTAAAGAACATTTTCTGCTAGATTTATGAAGTTATTCCAGGTGATTAAATCCCTCTTTCTCTGACTTTTGTTTATCTTATAATACTAAGAAAACTTGTCCCCCGCTTAAAGCATAGAATATGAATATTTATTTATTCTAATGCTAATGTGATATAATAATTGCATGTTTTTATTATTTTAGAGTGCTCAAAGACTATTTAATAAACACTTAATCCCATTGGTGAGAAAAAGTTCATGATGTATCAGCTACATAAATGTGGAGGAGATCTTAGCAAATATTGCTTTATACGACCTCTTTGACTATTCGTTTTTTGTCTTTTTATGATTTTATTTTGTCTTTCTCTGTTTCTTTTTTTTAGTTTTTGACGTAATTTTAATATAAACACCTTTCCCAGTTCACCTTAATTATCTACTGTAACTATTAAAGATAAAGGCCAGATATATAGTACGTACTAGTTTTTAACCTGTGAAATATTAACTGAGCCACTTTTGTAAACCCTAACATGCATATATGGGCAATACAATCAAGCCTATATTTTCAAGTTACATTTGGCATGCATGGCTCACTTCCATGTGAGGCCGGGAGACCTACATACAAAGGTTAAATATATAAGTGCACGTATCTTATGTGACAAAATAGTATGTCTCGATTGATATTTTGCCAGTAATTCAGCAGCTAATACTCAAAGATAAAACTTATTCTAATAAATTTCAATCATCTTTACTAAAAGATGAAAGACAATAGAGATTTATTATTGATTGTGTTTTTGTGTGTTTACATAAGATGATTACATGTGTATTTATAATAAACATGTAGCTTATTTACTAAGCAATCACAACCCTAACCCTAATGGACTCAAGCCCACAATTGAGCTTGGTCCACTAAACTAGTCATTCAATACTCCCCCGCAATTTGAACGGGAGATTTTTGAACGGACAAATTGGAACATATGTTGAAAGCCGCTTCTTCTTCTTTTTCTTCTTCATCTTCTATGTTATTTGTTTGAGCGGAAGCATAATTGTATTTGGCAGCATAGTTGTTTGTTGCTTGCGGCTTCCTCCTTTGCGTGACGGTTTTTTTTAACGTCATGGCTTGCTTTGCCTTTCGGTAGGAGCGACAAATTTTGACCAACTATTTTGAAAAACGACAATGATCTCCGTGCTAAAACAAAGAGTAATGATGATGAAACAAATTTGATGGCTATATCAACATAATATTTGTGCTATGACGGCTAGGGTTTTGGATGCTAGTGTTTATTGGATAAAAAAACTAATTAAACAAAACAATAAAGCGAAAATAAGGGGATCCCTCCGGATCACCGGCAAGTACCGATGACCGGAGGATAGGAAATTTTTGATGGTGGGTTTACCTGAGCTCTAATACCATGAAAGACAATAGAGATTTATTATTGATTGTGTTTTTTTGTGTCTTTACATAAGATGATTACATGTGTATTTATAATAAACATGTAGCTTATTTACTAAGCAATCACAACCCTAACCCTAATGGACTCAAGCCCACAATTGAGCTTGGTCCACTAAACTAGTCATTCAATAAAAGAATGCATCGGAAGTAATATTTTGAAAACCGGTTCGACACGGCTAGTACAACCGGTTGAACCGGTTCCGGTTAAAAAAACAGGTCAAATTAAACCGGGTTTCATATTTTCGAAACCCGGTTAGACCCGCCGGGTTTGGAGTAACCCGAGTCAACCCGGTTCTCGAGACCCGACCGGGTTTCGGTTTTTTCGTGTTTTTTACAAATAAAGCATGTTAATTGTATATATTTGCGAAGTAATTTTATTTTTACATGTTATATTTGTTAATAAATAGTTTTTATGCTCAATATATGAAAGATTTCATGATTTATATATATATATATATATACTTTTTTTCTAATCATTGCAAATATCTTTTATTTTTTTGTTGTGGAAGACCGGGTTGACCTGGTGATCGAACCGGTAACCCGATGACTCGATCAGATCGATTAGAGACCCGATTTTCAAAACATTGATAAGAAGGTTGGTTGGGATTGCATATTTCAAGTGCTTATTGGCTTATATTTAATAGCTAGCAACACACACTTTTTATATGTTATGCATAAGTACTTTATTATTAGCTTATTGTTTAAGGAAATATAGGCACATTAAACATAAGCAAACATGGATGTAGTGTGAGTATAAGTTATAGGCACAAGCCAAAAAAAACATAGAATCCTAGACAAGTTTATGCTGTTTTAAAATACATGCAGCATATAAACACGTATACTAGCTGTATGACGTAAAAAAGATTGTAGAAGACCTTTTTATTTTTATTATAGAAAGCTAGCCAATTGAGATGCTATAAAAGGGAGAGGATGGTACTCCATTCGGTACATCATTTTAAAAGCACATATACTTGTGTAGTCAAGATAGAGAAGATGGGTAAAGTTGCATCTAATTTTCTTTCATTGACATGGGAAAGAAATCAGTTAGATTCTCAGTATTCATCGATAACAACGGATAAAAAGATTAGGTTATTCGGGTTTGAGCTTGATCCTCACAAAGATGGCTCAACTCTCAACAAACAAGGGTTAGGCGGCGAAAGAGAAGAAAGCGTACACTCACTCTCAACAACACTCTCCTCCGAGAAAGAAAAGTCTCCCATGGCAGATTCCAATGATCTGAAGAAGTTCGAATGCCAATATTGTTTCAAAAGGTTTGTAAACTCGCAAGCGTTGGGTGGTCACCAAAACGCGCATAAAAGAGAAAGAATGAAGAAGAAAAAGCTGCTATTACTAGCACGACAAGCCACCATCGATTATTACCTCCAACCCTACGACCAGATTATTAACAATCATGGGACTTACATCAATTTCCATGGTTATTATCCCGATGAACTAAATGAACATGACATTACTTTTGGTTGGTACGATGAAGATCTATTATCGTTTAGAGACACAAACAACTCTCCTTACAAACATGTGCGCAAGTCAAGAAGGATGCCGTTTTCTTCATCATCGGACGATTTGAAGCAAACGTATAAAGATTTGGATCTTCAACTGGCTCTATAAGTTCATACTCGACCATGTAACCATCGAATTTTTTAAAACTATTTTGTTGACGACAAATTAATCTTAGGATTATAACATCTCTTAATCAGATTTGGTAATAAGTAGGGATGTTTGAGAGAAAAAGATTAGATTCTTCTCAAGAATTCCATCAATTTTCTCGTTATCTTGTATCAACAACTTAATGCATATATGCAAATAGTATGTTTTTTCGATTTTTCAAAGAAGATGAACATCAATAACTTTGTTGTAACTGGAATGATTAAACTTTTTTTTTCTTTAGATTGATCAAAGCTAAGATACATTTACATCTCTTTGTTAAAATACACATGATAAGTACTACTCTTATTTAATGGTAATTTATTGAAATTAATTATGTTACGTACTATTACAAAAAGTTATATATGTTGCTTGGTTGTAAGGGTTTGGTTAGCAAGGAGCCAAAGGTAAGACATGTTTTCTTGGTACACTTTTTGGATAACTTAAATTTGAGATATATTTGACGACCAAATAATAAAAAGCACCCTTGGAATAGTTTTGTGATTTTATTCAGATTTTACAAGTATAATCGTAGTTTAGTTTGTACGAATTTTGCATGCACACACGAATAGAAACAAATGTTCCTTGTTTAAATTATTTATTTAGGTTTTATACACATAAAATATTACAATGAAAGCATCTGAAAAAGTCAAAATGTGTTACTTTGTCCAAGTACAAGCTAATCCTTTGTGTTTTGTGACCTCAGCACCTTCTAGATATCTAACTTCTGATATTTTTCTATGGGGCCGTTTGGTTTGTTGTTAGGAATCATAATGGGTATCGGATTTGGTGTGGGGTAGAATGACAATGGATATGAAAAAGTGTATGATTACGATTGTTTATGTTTAGATGACAAAATATGGTATGAAAAAAGTGTATAGATATTTGAATTTTGTAGCGGAAAAGAGATGGGCCAACGGAAAGGATTTCATAGATACCAAATTGGTGGGTAATGAGTCTATGGCTATGATATACCCATTTTATTTCTGAGCCCACTAAACAAACATCTTTAATCACTATGAAACCTATAATCTCATTCCCATATACCCATACCAAACGCACCCTAATTCTAGTTAAGAAAGTTGGTAGAGGTTATTGGAAACAACTTAATATCAGAAATTTGTTTATTCCAAACAATACTATTAAGTATTAACTAATTCAACAAATATAAAAATAGTTATGACATTGTTTTTATCTATTTAAATATTATACTTGATTTTCAAAATCTTTTCTAATCCTTCCCTCCAATTAATTAGAATATATTGATTTGTGTTCCATGTGATTTACTAGACAATATATCTATCTTAATTATGTACGTACTAGTTATGTTTAAATCATTATAATGCACAACTTGTGAAATTTATAACGTTGAAGGTTGAAGCTGGGTTACCATTTAAGGGTTTTTTAATCCTATGATTATATATATATATATATATATATATATATAGAGAGAGAGAAAGAGAGAGAGTTATGATCAAATAAAAAGTTTTCTTAAAATAAGAAGGATAAGAAGTAACTATAACCGCATATCTGAGATGCACCGACTTAAATTAGATGCATCTCTATAATTTTAGATGCATTATAACGCATCATAATGTGTTTTCTAGCTTTTAATTAGATGCATATACGTATATTAGATGCATTTCATTTTTTCTCTTGTTTTTTGTTCCTCTGCATGTGCCAAAATCGTGAAAATCAATTTGCACCATCTACGCATCAAATTAACGTTCAAAACTCCTCAAAATGGTGCATCTAAATGATAAAACAGCATTTAATGCAAGTCGTTGCATCTCAATGTGAGATTTTTAGTCACTTCTCACCACTTCTTATTTTTAATTTACTTCTCATGATCCCTACATTATATATATATATATATATATATATATATATATATCATAATATATATATATATATAATATAATGAAATAATAGGGAATGGGATCAATGAAAAAACCAAATTCGGTGGAAAACTCAAAAAACCAAACAAATGCGCCTAAAAAAAAAAAACCAAACAGATAGCCCTAATTTTTTCAGGCTAAAATTATTTTTTCAGGCAAATATGGCCTCGATTTACACTCTGTAAAAACCCAAAAAAACCAAACAGATGCCCTAAAAAACTAAACCCAAAGCCCCTAAATTTATTTTACATAGCCTGAAAAATTAAGGGCATCTGTTTGGTTTTTAAGTTTTTTACAGACATTATATTGATGCCATATTTTCCTGAAAAAACAATTTTTAGTCTGAAAACATTAGGGCATCTGTTTGGTTTTTTAGGGCAATCTGGTTAGATTTTTCAGAGTTTCTGGGTTTTCTAGCCAAAATAAGGTTTTTTCCTAAACCCATCCATATATATATATTATATATATATATATAAATAGAATATATATATAGCAAAGATCAAATATAAAAAAACTTATAATATAAGAATATAAAAGAAACCACAACCACACATTTCAGATGCACCATAAAAATGCATACCCCCCCGCCCATCCCCAATTCTCACCCCCCCATCTCGTCCCCTTAAAATTCTCCTTCCTATTTAGAATAAAAGTGTGAACTAGAAACCTTCTTATTTTTCTCATTATATTTTTTCTTCTCACTTGATCCCTTCTATATATATATATATATATATATATATATATATATATATATATATATATATATATATATATATATATATATATATATATATATATATATATATATAATATATATTTCTTAACATGTCCTAAAACGTGTGTTGGTTTAAGAAATGTTATCAAATGTCAAATCCCTCATATATATATATATATATATATATATATATATATATATATATATATACTTATCTTTATAATGTTTAAACATTGTAAAGAAATGAAATTTAAAAGAACATTCAAATCAACTAAGATGGTCATTTAAGGGGTAAAGTCATATGATTATCATATTCAATATAACGCAAAGTCTAAACATTTAAACATGTATTTTGCATCCATTCAGATTTTACCACCACAGTTGACATTTCTAAATTACAGACATTTATATGTTAGAATGTACCTTTACTTTTACCAATCTCCGGAGATGGATTTACAAAATCGTTTGTTTCTATGACTGCAATACAAGTGATTTTTTTAGATAATAACATGATGTATGAAATTGTAACGTTTAAAAGATTTATTTTGAGAGACTAACCGGAGATAGCTTGTAATACGCCCAAATCCTTATAAATATCACCTTCTACATTTTTTTCAAAAAGCAAAAATCTTATGTTTCATGTAACCCAAAACTACAGAACATAACTGCATATATACTAGTCTATTATTTAAACTACATATATCACTGTTGATAAGCTACATATCAATACTATTATCTAACGTTGTTTTTTAAATACTTTATCACTGGTGATAAACTGCATATCAATCACTAAATTATGCAAATCCAGAACAAATACAAACTCTAATGTCTCATTTAAATCAATAATCCATCAATAATGCTAAATAACAAATAAGTTACATAAATAAACATAAAATCATCCAAACATCTCAATAATTCATCAATAATCATTAAAATTAACAAATATCATCTTATACACAATTATAACATAAATAAGCACAAAATCATCCGAATATCAAAGAAATAAACATAAAAAACAGAAATAACTATACTATCTAAAACACATCTAAAATACAGAAATAAGCATAAAATCACACTAGAAAGTTAAATAACTTGAAAATAAAGCATTATAAAAACTGTACCATCTTCTATATTTTCTTCCGGTTGTTTTTGCGGCGTTGTTGTTTCTCCAAAATCAGACTCTGTGTTCTTCGATTTCTCCATTTCTGCGTTTTTATGATTATTAAGCTTTTTGATGGCGGTTATTTGATGATTTTAATTTATAGGGTTTCAGAGAGAAAATTTGGATTTTTTGATTGATGAGAGAGAAAGTATTTTGAGTTATGAGACGTTAACGGAAGGGAGGTGGGTTATTTTTCAATATTTACGTTTTTAGTCTCTCTGTCATGTTTCAAAATTGTGCAAGAATGATCCCTCCGTGTTTTTTTTCCTTTGATCTGGTCGTACATAATCAACGGCTGAAAAGTGTCTCTTGGTATATGAGAGAAAAGTGATATGCAAAATAACTTGCGAGTGAAAATAGATTAAATGTTGTCACATAATAATCTCATCGAAATAATACACAATAAAAGTTACTAGTACTAAATACGTGTCACACAATAAAAGTAATTAAAAATTGGTTTGTAGAATAGAAAAAATAGCTAGTTTGATAGATACAGAAAAACATAGTGGTTAGTTAGGTGTATTTAGAAATGATTATCTCTTTAACAACACGCCTCTCTATTGTCTATTCCTGGTGAGAAATATGACCCAGAAAAAAAAACACATAAAAATATAGTGTTCAAAATGTTGTAGAAGAAAAAAACTTGAAAAAAAGTGAAGGTAATATAATAAAAATTTAATATTTTATTTTAAAAAAATTATATGAGTTAAGTGTAAATTTAAAATAAACATGTTTTAATATAACTTTAAAAAATAAACAAATAACCCCTTAAACTTTATAACCCGATTAACTTTAAATTTAAAATATTTACAAACGTAAACAATTTTTACTTCCAAACAAAGATTTAAACATATCTAATTATATCCCAAATCTACAACCCGAAGACTTTTATTGTTGAGATTTTTCATTGTCGGTTTGAATAATGTTAGTAATACAAATAGAAAAACACCTATAAGCAAATAAAGTTATCATAAATTAATAAAAATGGTTTTTCTAGCTATATCATGATGGAGTGATTGGAAGAATTGCATTTTTTTTTCTTTTCTTTAATACGTACTAAAATCTAACAAATTCCCTCACAGTTAAAGTCTCGGGTTTTACAATTTTTCGATGTTATGTAATTCTTTTTGTTATCTCTTTTGTACTTTAAATTTCTAGCGTCTTGCTAGTCTCTTTTTTCTATATATTCCATCTTTGCCGTTCAAAAAAAAATGTTGTCACATAATAATCTCATCGAAATAATACACAATAAAAGTTACTAGTACTAAATACGTGTCACACAATAAAAGTAATTAAAAATTGGTTTGTAGAATAGAAAAAATAGCTAGTTTGATAGATACAGAAAAATATAGTGGTTAGTTAGGTGTATTTAGAAATGATTATCTCTTTAACAACACGCCTCTCTATTGTCTATTCCAGCTAAACTTAGAACGACGCCACTGAATTTTCGTTATCCTCAATGAGTTACGTACGTAACTTACTAAAATTCTAGAAGTGTTTAGTTAATTAGTATTAGTAATACGTAGTAATAAAGAATAATCCCTATGACCTATGGGCTTCAGTATTTATGTGGAGTAGTTATGAAAACGCGCTTGTTCTATTTTTTTTTTCTTTTTTGTTTGTGTATAGGGTTGAGTGGCTAGCTAGATTTTTTTTAACGGCATTTAAATTTTTTTATTAAAAAATGCTAGTAAGAAACTAGCAAGTACAAGACACACGCAAAATGATCCAACAGACAAAAGAATGTAAGGAACAAAATAAGTTCTAACGAAACAAGACAAACACGCAAAAAAACCGATGGCTAATAAAATCAGAAAGGAGATCCCAACGCGACGCCAAAAAAAAAAGACCTCCCATGAACGAAGCCGAACACTCGTTGCATCATACCACAAATGCAAAGAGATCTAACCGGCATCCTTTGTTCGTCTCTTTAAGGCACTGTGTAGGAGAATAGAGGGCCGTTGAAATTTTTTATTTTATTTTCTTTTATTGTTTTTTTTTATAATCTTTTGCGGCTTTAAATTTTTCCCCGGTCTCATGTTTAACAGTTTTTTTTTATATGGGTTATGTGTTTTTGGGCGTCATGTCGTGTGTGATTATTTTTAACTGAATAATTAATAATTTTGTAATTTTTTTATTTATTCTGAGCCGAGCAAAAATTTTTTTAATTATTTTGAGCAATAAGTTACTTTTTTTTTATTAATGGGCTTTGGTCTCATGTTGCGGATATATTTTGATCTGAAAAAATAAAGTTCACATTGTACTTTTTTTCCTATTTTGTGCCGAGCTAAATTTCCTTTTTTTTAAAAGTTGTAGCCTAAAATAAAAAGAAAAAGAAAAACAAAAAAAAAGTCAAATGGGCCGGGCCCAAAGCGAGAGCCATTGGACGTGTTACCTGTAGCACTATAGAAAACTATGTCCAAAACGACGTGTTTTTATTCAAAACATAGTATATAAAATATATATATATATCTATACTACTATATAAAGCATTTATAATGTGGACCCACTAAAAAATTAATATAAAGGAGGTGCAATCTTGACCATCCATCTCATTTTAAGAAAACACATCATAAAGTGACATGTGTCACCTTTTGATTAAAAATTCACCTCTATTTTCAAATTGAAATATCTTTTTATCAATTTAATTTTATTATAGATCTAATTTTCGACCCATATTGTTTTTTAAAATTTTCTGCTCTTTCTCGATGTCAACATCCATTTTGATATATTTTTTTTTTAATTTTTTGTTTTTTACATTTTTAGCGGGTTTATTTATGTTTGATTTGTAGTTTTTACAAACTTAACCTTAAATAAATAGGAACTTGATACGTTAAAACTAATAATTTCGAAGAGTGTTTCTTTTTACATGCGAAAATGATGAAATTAATATTGCGTGTATGTTGCGGAAAGCTAACGTAAAACTCAAACGAAACACATACAACGAAACAGCATCATTCAATAGTTTTTTTGTGAAATTAAATTACTAAGTCGGGGTAAGGAAATTGCGTAAAGAGTTGAGTTAGTAAAAAAATTATTGCCGCCGCTATGCGCGGGTAACCAACTAGTATATAATATATGATTATAGTAATCGACATACAATCTATCACATTATTAAGAAAGGTTGCTTAAACCCAGTTACCAACAGTTTTCAAGGATAATATCATCTTAATTACAACAGTAATATATCAATACTATATCTTGAAACTATATATGGCCGTTTTATTGTAAATCGTGAATACGTTCAAAATATACCAAGATTCACAGCACATATTCAACGAAATCTGCTATTTATCTTTTAAGCAAGGGAATTACAACATGCACTTTGACAAAACACAATTTAAGTACTAGCACACACACATAAACCATTAATTAGCAACAACATACAAGATGGACCAACGTATTAAACCCTTTCTTTGATCATGAGATACGAAATAGCCAAAGCAAGGAAGCCTCCAACCATTGCGGATGGAGAAACCATGGTGGACGCAGATGGTGCAGGAGCTGGGGGCATGTACATGTTGGGATCCATTCCGGGATCCATTGCAGCCACCATGGCAACAAAGCACACGACAAACACGATTGCTGAAGACCTCAAAGCCATTTTTGTTTATTAGTGATGGTAAATTTGTTGGAGAATAATATTTGTTGTGATTGAATGGTAATCATGAAAATGATCATGGTTGTAGTTATATAGAGGTTTAGATTGGGGTTATTAACTGGCAATGGGTTTGTAGCGATCGATGATGACGGGCAGCTGCTGTGAAAACCCAAGCTAAGGGTCATGGGGGTTGACATTTACGTTGGTTTCTATGGCGTTTAAACAATTTAGAGGTGCCACATGTATTAATTAATCACCGGAGAATACAAAACTTGTATATTTGGTTTCACTAACAGTTGTATGTTTGGTTGTTTGTGAGCAAACTAAACTAGACGTTAAGTTGTAAATTTTTATATAAAATGCTCTTTTATTTTTGTGTAATTGTAATGAGGTTTAGCTAGTTAACACTTGAGTTGATGCATGAACGATTTGACCCGAAAATTAGTACTAGTTCATCCCCTCATGTTGTAATGAATGAGTACGGTGAGTTTGATTACCAAAAATAATTTGGTTGATATACTTCTACAAAGAATATATGTGCAACTAAAAATAGTTTTGTTATTAACTTTGTAAGCAGAATCAACAAAAACGTTATTGTATGTTTCTTTTCCCCAAAAAGATATGTTAAAGTATTAACTACATGCTAGCATGTAATTGTGGTTACATGATCAGATATTATATTTTCATTTGATCTTAGATTCTTAGGCATGCATACTTTTGTTTAGAAGCAAAACTGATGATCGGATTGTTTGAAAATCATAAGCACTTAAAGGGTGTTTGGGAGTGCGTTTCGTATGAGATTATCTGCTTATCACGTTAACAAAACGCAAATAATCAGCTCGTAGTGTTTGGCAAATGAAATCTGAAAAGTGATTATCGGCGTTTTGGAACGACCAAAACGTAGTTTTGAAGAAGCAGGTCATGACCTACTGCTTGTAAACGCAGTTCTTCTCAGTCAACAAAATTACCATATTGCCCCCAAAAAGCTCCATTTTCTTCTACCGTCATTGATACCTATTTGATAGCAAAATATTGATATGCTCTTCTGCTTAAACTAATCTAAACCAAAAGTTGATTGAGTACTCGATCTAGGTGAATCAATGAAAGATGATTCGTAAGAGATAACAGGTGCAAAACATCAAAAGACAAAAGTCATATAAAGAAAACTAGGATCTTTACTCTTGATCAAAAGATGTGGGTCATGGGTATAAAAAATGGGTTATAGATGAAGATGAGTTAGGTGAGTGAATAGGAAAAAGTAGTTTGGATATATATTATTGTAAAAAGTTATAGTACGAGTTCAATTAAAAAGATTGTAATATCTTACACTATGTAAATTAATAAAATGCTTAGGTCTATTTTGGTCATTTTATGTGTTATGTTATTAAATAATCTGATTTGCCAAACACATGAAAAACTGATTATCTGATTATTGTGATATCTAACAGCATAATCAAATCCAAACACTATATTTTAAAACCACATTTTATAACTGCTGATTATCTGATTATCCGTTTTCAAAACGCATAATCTATTTTTAATAAGCAATCCCAAACACCCCCTAATTATACAACATTTTATTATAATTTTCATTTGATCCATATATTCTTAGGCATGCATCTTTTGTTTAGGAAAGGCAAACCAGAATGCTCGGATTTTTGGGGTTAAAATCATAAGCACTTAATTATACAACATTTTAACTGTAGAAATTGATAGCCTACAACCCTGGTTACTGGATGCGGAATCAAACGATCGTGAAGAAGAACACACACCACAACAGCTATAGCGATTGATAGAAAAGAAAAAGATCACGCACACAAGGTATATCCCTAATTGAATGTTTGATTAGTATTAAAAGAATGATGTACAAAGCCTTCTCCCCCCACCTCCTTGTATAGAGATGAGGGGAGGGTAAACAACCGAACTTTTTTTATTTAAAAGAAGTCCCTAGATCGGAGATCTGTAGAATGGGCTGGGTTTGGACAAAGTAAACCCACGACCCTTTACTTGACTAATAAGAAAGAAAACTTAACACCTGACTACCCTGGACTTGTGCTAAAATAAAGACTAAACCTAACAATTTTCACCTTAGGCTTTATATTATCCTATACCAACATTCAGCAACTCCAAGCAATGTTTGTACTTGAGTCCAAGTACCACCTTCGTACAAGGCATCCGCGACATGTGTTCATATACCCAACCTACAAAACTTTAACCGTCCTTTGCTTCCAAGACCTTCTGATAAAGTGATAACGCACATTGATGTGCTATCAATTCATTGAAAAACAATTCCAGGCATAAGTGCATCACGCCCTCCCTGATTATCACAATTAACTGCCACAGTGTTAAGCTCCACGCCCAACTCTTCCAAGAGTCCCCTTAGCCAAATAGCTTCCTTCACAGCCTCTGTAAGGGCCATATACTTCGCCTCTGTAGTTGAAAGAGCCACCACGTGTTGTAGCGTTGCCTTCCAGCTTACAACACATCCCTATACTTACCTTTATCCGGATCCTTAGCGTAGTCTGAATCAACAAAACCTGTTACGTCCACATGGTTGCCATGATGTGTCCCATACACCAAACCCATGTTTACAGTACCCCGCAAATATTTCAAAATCCACTTCACTGCTTCACAATGATTTCTACCCGGATTAGTCAAATATCTACTAACAACACTTACAGCATACGCTATGTCTGGCCTCATGCACACCATCAAGTACATTAAGCTCCCAACCGCATTTGCATATGGCACCTTACTCATCCTTTTAACATCACAATCCCTAACCGGGCAATCCTTCAACGACAGCTTGAAGTGCCCACCCAATGGCATCTGAACCAATTTTCCATTGTCTATTCTAAAATTATTCAAAATCTTAGAAACGTACCCGGATTGTGACACCCTCAGAATCTTGCGACTCCGATCCTTGACGATCTCCATACCAAGAATCTTCTTTGTTTCTGCGGTCTGCTTCATGTCGAACTCCTTTTTAAGCAAAGACTTGGTAGACCCAATCTCAGCCTTGCTCTTACAAGCAATCAGCATATCGTCTACATATAACAATAGATAGATATACTCACCTGGTGCATAACTCTTGTAATATACGCAAATGTCGTAACTGCTACGCTTGAACTCGTTGCTCAGCATATACTCATCAAATCTCCTATACCATTGCCTAGGTGACTGCTTCAAACCATAAAGGGATTTCTTTAATAAACATACCTTGTTACCTTGTTCATATCCCTGTGGCTGCCTCATGTAGATCACTTCTTCAAGATTTCCATGTAAAAATGCCGTCTTTACATCAAGATGCTCTAGCTCATAATCTTTACACGCAGTCAATGCAAGTATAACCCAAATAGATGTGTGTCGAACTACCAGAGAAAATACTTCATTGTAATCAATACCAGCCCTCTGTGTGAATCCAAGAGCCACCAACCTTGCCTTGTACCTAGGCTTTTGAACACCTTCAATCCCTTCCTTTATCTTGAACAGTCATTTGCAGCTCACCAGCTTTTGCCCAGCTGGATGATCTACTAACTTCCAGGTCTTGTTCTTCCTCAGAGAATCCATCTTTTCTTTCATAGCAGCTTTCCACTTAGAACTATCTTCACAAGCAACTGCCTCTTGGTATGTCAACGGTTCATGAGTATCTTCTTCCTCTGCTGCAACAAACGCGTAAGCAGCCATATTACTCTCATCTCGAAACCTCAAAGGTTTCATTCTTGTCATTGGCTCTCTATCCCGAACCAACTGATAATCTGTAAGATCCGATGGCTGATCGGTTTATTGATCCCCTGCATCTTCATCATCGCCATCTTCCTGATCTTCCTCAGGCGTATGATTATTTAACCTCTGCAGTTCCACCTCAACCTGTAATTCCTCAACAGGCTTATCACCTACACCAGAATCCTTTAACGTGTCTTTGTACATGACACTTTCATTGAAGACCACGTTCCTGCTAGTGACTATTTTAGGTGATTCACCATCAAGCCTATATAGTCTGTACCCCTTCACACCCTCGGGATACCCCAAAAGAACGCATTTTATTGCTCTCGGCTCGAGCTTACCTTGTTTATCGTGTGGATATGCGACATAGCCGAAAATCCTCAACATCTCATAATCACTTGGATGTCCCGACCACATCTCCATAGGTGTATTTTTCCCAATCGCTGTCGATGGTGACCTATTGATAAGATATGCGGCCGTAGATGCCGCTTCCGCCCAGAAGGTCTTAGGCAATCCAAACTGAATCAACAAACAGCGTACCTTATCCATGAGAGTTCTGTTCATACATTCTGCTACCCCATTCTATTGTGGCATCCCGGAAACTGTCAAATGTTTAGCAATCCCACTCTCAATGCATAGCTGCTCAAACTCCCGGTTACAGAACTCAAGACCATTATTCGTCCTCAACTTCTTAACCGTCCTCCCAGTCTGATTCTCTACTAACTGCTTCCACTCTTTGAACTTTCCAAATGCTTCGTGTTTGAACCTGAGGATATAAACCCATACCCTTTTGGAATAATCATCAATAATAGATAAGAAATACCTCTTACCTCCTAATGATTCCACCTGAGATGGACCCCATAAGTCTGAATGAACATAGTCTATCACTCCCTGAGTAATGTGCCTTCCTATACCAAAACTGACTCGATTTGACTTTCCTAGAACTTAATTCTCACAAAAATCGAGCTTACCTAGACTTTTCTTGCCAAACAACCCCTGCTTTTCCACCACCTGTAGTCCCGCCTCGCTGATATGTTCTAGTCTTTTATGCCAAATGTGTGCAAGACTGTCCTTTTCTTCAACACTAGCATTAAGCTCACCTGCTACTGCATGGCCATCTAAAGAGTATACGCAATTATCCCTTCGTATTCCAAATAAAATAACCCTGGAACCATTAATCACCTTGACTTTGCCCGACTGCATTTTTACGGTAAATCCCACTTTTTCAAGAGTCCCCAGCGATATCAAGTTTCTTTTCAATTCAGGAATATACCTGAAATTGTGTAACATAAAACTTGACCCATCTTTCAGTTGTATCATCACCTTGCCAATACCTCTGATCTTACACTCCCTGTTGTCACCCAACTGTACACTGCCCCTATCGCATTCTAGAAAATCAAAAAATATATCTAACCTGGGTGTCATGTGGTATGAACATCCTGAATCCATGATCCAATCTAGCAGAGCCTGAGCCTGTGCGCTCATCACCATCATCACCTTAGAATCGTCATAAGTCGAACCACTAGAGCTTGGTTGCTCATCTTTCTTGGCGTAACCTGTTGACTTCTTGTGATTATTCTTTAGACAGTTTCTCTTCAAGTGATCCTCAGATTGGCAAATATAGCACTTGAGTCTTCCACCTCGAGACTTTGATCTTGACTTTCCCTTTGACTAACGTGAATCCTTACGATCAGTTCTTCCCCTCACATATAACCCTTCACCATCATCCCCCTTCGCTTTAGACATTTCTTTGATTTCCTTTAAATTTAGTGTGGCCATCACGTCCTCCAAAGTCAAAGCTTCCCGTCTGTGAGGTCTTGAATTCAGGATCAATAAGCAATAGAGTGTGTGTTTAGGTGTAGTGTGTGTGTTTATTCTAGAGAGAGAAAGATTAGAAAGTAGAGAGAGTAAGAGGGATAAGGAGGATTAGAGAAAAGATAAGAATGAGATTAGAAGAAACTTAGAAGACACACCTCATAAATGAGGTGGTGGTGGGGTATTTATACCCATTTACAAGAATGAGCATGGAGCTCTTGTTTCTTAGCTTTTAGCTATTTGTTGGGTCTCGTGACATTATTTTAGTCACGAGCCTTCCACCTAACCTATTACACAATATTATTTCTCTATTTTTTACAAGACTTTCATCTCAATAAGATCGTTACTTTTATCAATCTTAACAATCTTCCCCCAACACTAGTACAAAAAGTGGTATTGGTCACACCAAAAATGTGTGACTATATACATATAGTCACACACATGAAAAGTTTCGTGTATTTTTACCTCAATATTTTGCTATATTCAAAAACGATGTTTGTTGAAAATTCATCTATATGCTCTGGAAATCTTTCGTACAGCCGGCATGCTGAATGTATACAATTCTTCTTAAGGTACAACTTGTTGGGCCAATGACTTTGTCATATACAAGTTCTCGAGCTTTGACCAAACCCCCGCTTACAGTCGGTCTCCTCCGGTATCCATCTCTCGTACCTGTTAGCCTAAACACAAAATCTCGGCACTGTGGAGCTTTCCTTGTTTAGATCAGCTTTTCGCCTTTTGGCATACACATATCCGCGGCCGTTTAAACAATATAGAGCCGCTTTACATCCATGTTGGATTTATAAAGCTGGCATCCGTGATCCGCCAATAACACGAAATCACCTAGTTCTATCGAATATTCTCGACATAACCCGAAATCACCAGTTCCATCGAATTTCTCGATGTCAAACTTGGCTCTCGTCATTCTTTATCCCTTTGTTAATTCGCTAAACCTTATGATACATTAAACCTCACAATCACAAACCAACAAAGTCCCTTGTGCAAACACAACAAAGTAATAAATTATTTTTTTTAAAAGAAAACTAAAAATAATAATAATTCCATTTTTGGCTTAATATATTCTTCAAATCCAAAACTTATTAGAAGCCTTGGCCCAATGTGCTTGGCCTAGTAAATTAGATCTGAATAAAACTCTTTGTAGTATATAACTATGTCGTTGACTAAAAATTAGCAACCAACACCACTATATCTTCTTCTTCTTCCCAGCGATGCAAATAAAACCAGACGATCCTTGTCGATCTTCAATTGAAAATCAACAAACCCTTCAAATCGAACCTGCTGCTCCTTGATGTTCAAGAACCTGAACACCAAAACCCTTTGTTGTTACGCAACATGTAGCCCAAACAGACGTACCGACGTGCTCCTACAAGAAAACCGAACAACAAAGACCCTTCAAGATCGATCCTAGTTAACCAGACAATTCGCGAACCGAGCTCTTGATACCACTTGTAGGAATTGATAGCCTACAACCCTGGTTACTAGATGCGAAATCAAACGATCGTGAAGAAGAACACACACCACAGCAGCTATAGCGATTGATAGAAAAGAAAAAGATCACGCACACAAGGTATATCCCTAATCGAATGTTTGATTAGTATTGAAAGAATGATGTACAAAGCCCTCTCCCCCACCTCCTTTTATAGAGATGAGGGGGAGGGTAAACCGACTTCAAAAAGTCTAGGTCGGCTGTAGAATGGGCTGGGTTTGGACAAAGTAAACCCACGTTACTTGACTAATAAGAAAGAAAACTTAACACCCGACTACCCTAGACTTGTGCTAAAATAAAGACTAAACCCAACATCAACTTTCGATAAGGTTGATTACATTAATTCGTTTATCCTTTATATTTATGTAATTATTTGTGTTGTTCTCCAATGCTATTTTACAAGTTTAAAAGCTTTGCTTGTAAGGCCCGGACATTGCGTGGTTGGCTACTACACCATCGCCATTGTTGGTTTTGTCATCTGGTTTACCAAATGAAAGAAAAGAAATTGCTTAGAGTGTGTTGTAAGGTATGCGTATGTGTGGTCAGGGACGGAGCCAGGGGGTGTCCCGCGGGTGCTCGGGACACCTATGAATTTTTTCGATGTAGTGTTAATATTTGAGAAAAACAACGATTTTCCCAAATGTATCATAAATGCACCCGGTCCA
Organism: Tanacetum coccineum; assembly: GCA_026074375.1. Lineage (NCBI taxonomy): Eukaryota > Viridiplantae > Streptophyta > Magnoliopsida > Asterales > Asteraceae > Tanacetum > Tanacetum coccineum. The sequence continues at coordinate 18,577 of BQNB010055285.1, forward strand.
TCGAAATGTGTTTCTAGTCTTATCGTTTTAATAAAATCTTCGTTTTGCTTCACTTTTTAACTCTATTATATTACGGTTAAAAAAATTTGTGCACCTAGTCGTATATGGTCCTGGCTCCGTCCCTGTGTGTGGTGGGTATGCCGGTGAGTTTAGTGATTAGAGTGTATAGCGATGTGACGATAAATTTAATGGTCAGTTTAATCAACCACTACGACCAGTCTAATTATCAAATAGTCGAGTAACATACGTTTTACCAGAGGTATATTAGTCATTTAAAATTCTATTGATGAGTTTTCCAAGTAAGTTGATTTGCACACAATTAAGGGTGTGCTGCGTGGGCGGAATTCAGGTTTTACCCGTACAAATCGTAAATCGAACTGAATTTGTAACCGAATCGAGTATGTCAAAACCAAACCAAACCGAGTTAAATACTCGGTTTTCGGTTTGTATATGGTTTTGATAAACTGAACAAAAAACCAAATTCATATAAATATATATACTTCTTAATTCTTAATATATTTATATAAAAAGATGTTAAAATTCTTTCATAGTATAAATATGACATTTTTAAGTTTTTTGCTAAAAGTCTATATTATTCAATAAATAGATAATTAATATCATGTAATTCGGGTCGGTTATTCAGTTTAGTTTTCGGATATTCGGTTCAGTTTAATCGAACTTAAATTCGATTTTGTTCGGTTTTTGATTTCACCCATAACATAATTTAATCGCACAAACCGAATCGAACAAACCGAACAACCCGATAACCAAATCCATGAACACCCTGCACACATCATTAGGGGTGAGCAGAAAAACCGAATAAACCTAAAACTGAACCGAAAACCGAAATTATATAAATATATAAATATATATATTTATATATATAAAAAAACCACTAAAATTTAATCCTAATATAAAAAAACGTTTTTTATGCTTGAAATAATTTTTCTTCTTCTAAATATCTATGTAATTATTAATTTGTAAAAAAATAATTGTGTAATTCGGGTCAACCTGAAAACTAAACCGAATTCAAATTCGGCTTTCAGTTCGGTTCGGTTCGATTAAACAAATAAATAACCGAGCAACCCGATAACTGATCCGATCAACACCCCTACGGACAACATGATTTTAGTAGTGTTTTTTTCTTTCTAAAAAGATAAGTTGGTGTCATTTTGTGGCCCATATATGATTTAGCCCAAAACATTTGAATCCAAAACCCCATCACCTACAAACCTGTAGAAAGCATATTCTTCATTTCTTCTTTCTTCTTCTTCTATCCATTTCCCCCAAATTTCACTCTCATGGATTTCACTTCAACTCTCTCCACCTACTCTCATCCAAACCCTAACCCTAACTCAACCACCTCCATGCTCCTTCAACGCCGCCTATTTTTCTCTACTAGAGTGCAACATGTCATTTCGCAACGACGCCGTTTGCAATTCAAAACGTTTGCGGTTAAGAATGCTTCTGGAAGGTCCGGAAGAGGTCGGAGAGTTTTACACCGGTGTCTTCAACGGAAAGTGTACACCGTCGCGGTGGTCGCGGTGAAGGAGAATTGCTTCTTTGTATTGCCGGTTGGATGTTCGTTGTCAGTTATCTTTTGTATTTTTTTCTGTTTCCTGTTTCTTTTCATTTTCTTATCTTTATATTCTTCATTTGTTACTTGAATTTCGCATGTCAGTAGTATGATTTTAGAAGCATTTGTTATAAATTGACGACGCTTGTTAGGTTTGGTGAGCTAGGCTAAGTAAAGGATAATGACATAGACATTGTATGGTGATGTTGTGATGGATGAGGTTGTTGAGACGTGTAACTTGATTCACTTTTATTGTTGGAAGTGTGTATCGGATTAAGGAAATTGTAGAGTGTAGAGGTTCATAGTTGTTACTGTTAGATGTTTGAATGTTAGCTCTAAGGGTAGTTTAGTAATTTTGATCTAAAGGATATTTTGGTCCTTTTTGGTAGAAACTTAAGGAATTATTCTGATAGCTAGTTTCTTAAGAAGAGTCTAGAAAGAGACATAAGGAAACATATTAGGAAGCTTCTGGAAAGCTTTCTCATTTATATGATATATATATATATTTGTCATCCTTGTATTTGGTTGATGTATAAGAGAACTTGCCATAAAAACAAAGGCTCACAATTTAAGGTCTTCTGCTAAAACTTCCCTGTTTTGATCATTGTATGTTTGATCTGGTTATTTGATGTCTAGCTATCTAGAAACGTGGGATCCGATCTCTAGGATTGTTCAGTAGAGTGATGAAGTATGGCTCCGATCGTATCCTGTGGTATGTTATGTGGGGTTAGTTTGAAGAGCAAGCTTATGGTTTGATTTCATTTGATTCACATTCTTGATGATAGTCATTTTGGATCTGTTCATTTGTTGGGGTGTTTGGTGTTTGCTGTTCGATGCGGTTGATGGTAGGAGTGAATTCAGATCAGATTTGAGTTGTTAGATGATCAGAATTTTATATCGTGGTGGAGGGTACTAGGAGAACATTAGTAAATTTTTGTGAAAGCCCTTGTTGGATAAAAATGTCTCTCAGCCATCATCATCGGTTATGTGTTGTGAGAAGTTCATTGGCCATAAGCAATTCAGTTTGTGGCGAGTTAAGTGCGAGCCTTAATGTGAGAGTCTAACAAGGTATGTTGGGCCACTGCTAGCGTGTCCCAAACCGGCTTATATGTCGATGCCAATTCAACTCACAGGGTATGATAAGGCGCTATTCTATATTTTGCGTATCTTTATCGGATGTGGTTCTTTCGAGGTTGCGGATGAGGAAGAAACGGCACTGCGGGTGTGTGAAGAATCTATAAGAAAAGACGCTGTTACATGGACCAAGTTCGGTTGACGAATAAGTTGTTACTAGAAGCTACGCGGTGTTTTCATTGGATGAAGAGGGCTCGGCATTAGAAAAGTTCATCCTTGCTGCTCTTTGAATTCCATCCTAATGTATTTGAGAATGTTGATGTCCAAGATTGATGTATGAAGATGTGACTCTTATTTCTGCTTGTTTCATTACCTCCCTCGTATGTAGATTCTTTGTGAATTCCTTTGTATGTGTTGTAAAAAGACTATTGCATTGGAACGATGTTGATCCGGTTACATTACGAGAAGCTTATTCTGATCAGAATGCATCAGAGGAATTTCGGAATCTCAACCCGTGAGCTGACTCAATTTCGAGTCGGATAGAGCCAGCATCGAACACAGAAAGAGGCCAAGGAAAAGGAAGATATAAAGATTAGATCGAAGTCGAGATCTCGAGGGTCAACATCCTCAAGACACTTGTTAGATTATGCCATAAGGAAGGCTCACTGGTAGATAACAATGTCCTAAGATGTCAGGAGAAAAGGCAAGGTTAGCCGCCAGTTGCATAGGATGATGGCGTTCGTGAACGCGAGTTGGTAATTGTCTGTTGTGTTGACTATTAAAGGTACACCACTTGCTTGGATCATAGGATTCTGCTTGTTCTTTTCATATAATGAGTCCCAACCGGGAGTTGGTCGTGACATATGAAGAGTTTTTGATGGCGGGCATGTCTTTTATTGTTTGGCATTGTTTCACCATGACAAGTTTATTGGAAGTCGGAACAATTCAGATTAGAATGCATGTTGGAGTTGTTTAGAACGCTCACCGATGTTCGTCTTGTTCAGATCTCAAGAAAAGACAAATCTGATCGCAGCTCGGTCGTTGTTCGACTCGAATAGGTTTCAAATACAGAACTAGTGAGATGGTGTTCTTCGGTTTCGAAAGGCTTTGGTGGTTATGAAAGCAACTGAAAGGTACTTCCTTCTCTTTGCACTTTACAAGGTGAAACAATCACAAGTTCTGCTTCTGTTTGTGTACTAGTGAGAAGAGTAATTCAGATTTGACAAGTTGTGGCTATGCGTTTAGGACATTATGAGTGAGAAGGGCATGGTCATTTTGAGTAAGCGTGGACTTCTTGACAACAACAAAGTTGCAAACTTGAGTTTGTGAGCATTGTGTTATGGGAAAACAAGAAAGAGGGTTAATTCTCCTTTGAAAGCAATTCATCAAACAAGGTACTCTCGATTATCTTCATGCTGATTGTTGGGGGCCTTCTCGAGTTACCTTCTCTCGTGTGGTGCTCGTATGTTTTCTCTCAATCATTGTATGGATTCCAAGATATGACGTGGGTGTTTACTGATTATGTAAAACACAAGTGTGAGGCGTTTGAGAAAGTCAAGCATTGGAAGATTTGATTGAAAAACAAACTGGAAGAAGATCTATTAAAGCCGATCTTCGTACACCGAAGTGTTTCCGATAATGGTTTGGAATTTGTTTCGAGAGAAGTTGTGATAAGCTTTTGTCGAGATGAAGATATTGTTAGGCATTAACACTGTTCGTTGACACTCCTCATACAAATCGGGTAGCTGGAAGACGACATGAACAGGTGATCACACATGTTAGAAGGAACTCGGTGCTTGACTGTTGAATGCGGATTTGATTGAAGTTTTTGCGGCGACGTTGAAGCACTTATAGTAGCAACTTGTTTCTAGTCAACAGATCTCCTGCCTCCCTTGATTGATTGCAAGACATTCAATGGATGTTTGGACCGGGAAACTGAGATTATTCAAAGCTTGTGTTTTTGGAATGCCCGTCGTATTATCATGTTAGGTGACGGGAAGTTAAATCCGAGGGCCAATAAAGCACTTTGTTAGTGGGATACGTGTTCGTCGGGGTTAAAGGCTATCGAAATTGTGGTCACATCGGAAAGAGAGTCATCTTAGCCGAGTTGTGACATTTGGACGAGTGATATCCTTGTTGAGTTTTAAGCCAGTTCGTTAGAAGAGCGAAGATGTTTGAAGAGGGTGCTTCCGAAAAGGTGGAGCATGTTGCTAAACAGGTGGAGTACGTGGAGCACGAAGTTCCAGAAGATACGGACCACGATGTTACTATTACTAGATCCTTCCAAATTTTCTGCACAATTTGGAACATGAGCATTATAGGTCTATAGCTTCTCTGATAGACCCCTGTTGAGATGCAAAGCTCATTGTCGTCTCGGTTTCTCAGAACTATGTGCGATACGAATTGCATGTAGCGGAAGAGGTGGATATGTCCCTGAGACCGGCCAGCTTATCGAAAGCTATTAGCTTCGTAGAAGATTCTGAGTATGTGGAGTGCGGCTGTGGCGTGAAGAGATTGAATCTCTGTCAGTAAGAACTGAAGATCATGGCATTGTGAAAAATTTCCTTGAAGGAAGAAAAGTTGTTGGTGGTAAGTGGGTTTTCATAGAAAGAAAATAACCGCTAGTTCAGGCTCGTGTCAAATTCGATTCAAGGACGTTTGGGCGCGAAGGATTTAGGTCACTGTGAGGAGGGATTCGCATTACAATAGATTTTCTCCTCCAGTGGTACGTGCATGACATCTATTCGGTGTACTTCATTAGTAGCCACATCTCGAACTTGGAATATGAGAGACAAATTGTGAGTTGTGGAAATGTAGGCATTTCGTAAGGGTGACTGGAAGAGTATAGTTTGTTAGTATTGTAGTCAACCGATGCTTTGTTGCTTCAGGGCAAAGATGGGACTATGGTGCTGTAGGATCCTGTAAATCTCTCTATGGTGTTGGAAACTGTCGCGAGTCAGTGGTACAAGAGATTTGACAGTTCCTTATGGTGCAGCAATGGTTTTGTAGAAGTGCTTTATGCTGTTGTGTCTATACATAAAAGGGCACCGTCGGGATCACTTATCTACCTACTCTTGTACGTTGATGATATGCTCGTAGCGGCAAAAGATATGGAGGAGATTAAGAAGTTGAAGATCCTTCTCAACACGGAGTTTGATATGAAAGATTTGGGAGCAGCTCGAAAGATTTTGGGCATGGAAATAATTCGAGAAGGGTAAAACATGGTACGCGTTTGTTATCTCAGAAAGTTACATTCGTAGAGGATTATTTCTCAGCTTTGGAATGAGTTCGGCAAAATCAGTACAATACTCTTTCTCGGCCATTTTCGTTTTTTTTCTATCGACTGTATATGGAACCCAAAAGTGAAAGCTAGAGTAGAGTATATGTCCCAGAATACCTATGTCTAGTGCTGTTGGGAGTTTGATGTATGTTATGTTTGCACGAGGCCGGATATAGCTCACGCGATGAGTGTTTGTGTCTCGGTATATGGATCATCCTGGAAAAGATCATGGAATGCGGTGAAACGCATTTTTCGTTATTTGAAAGGGACATCTGATGTTGGCCTTATTTACGGTGGTGAACGTGAATATTTGGTTGCCGGATACTCAGATTCGGACTATGCTGCTGATCTTGATGCTAGAAGATCCTTAACAGGATATGTGTTCACTATTGGAAGTTCGGTTGTAAGTTGGAAAGCTACATACAAAACATCGGACGCTTTGCGATTACTACAGAGCGGAGGATAGGCTTTATCAGAGGCAAGCTAAGAAGGAATTTGGTTGAAAGCGTCCCTGATTGAGAGATCTTGGTTTCCCTCCAAGATCAAGCGATCGTGTTTTGTGTTAGGCTGTGGTGCTATCTGTTTGGCTAAAGACAAGTTTTCATGATCGGACTTAAAAACATTGATGTCCGTTTCACTTCATTCGTTCGAAAGAAGAATCAAAGTGAAGAAGATTGGCACCAACGAAATCCTGCGGAGTGTTTACTAACCGGTTCCTTTGAGCAAGTTTCGTCACTGTTTAGGGAGAGTTTACACGGAGTCTCAAACGGAAAGTGTACCGGTCGCCGGTGTTCCGGTGAAGGAGATTGCTTCCTTTGTGTTGCCTGTTGGATCGTTCGTTGTCGTTACTTTTGGTATTGCTGTTAACTGTTTCTTTCATTTTCTTATCTTTATATTCTTCATTTGTTACTTCAATTTTGCATGTCAGTAGGATTAGGTTAGGTGTTATGAGTTTAGAAGCATTTTGTGATCTGTTATAAATAGACGACGTTTGTTAGGTTTGGTGAGCTAGGCTAAGTAAAGGATAATGACATAGACATTGTATGGTGATGTTTTGACGGATGAGGTTGTTGAGACGTGTAACGTGATTCAGTTTTATTGTTGGAAGTGTATATCGGATTAAGGAAATTGTGTAGTGTAGACTGTAGAGGTTCATAGTCGTTATTTTTGGTAGAGTTAGGTTGAAAACATATGCGGTTAAATAACTAGATTATGAGGCGTTTGAATGTGAATTGGTGAACTTGCTACTTATTATTCTGCTTGTGTTTTTAATGTGAGAAGAGTTTGATTGTTACGGTTTTAGAAGCTTTTTTTGATTCGTTGCAACTTACAAGTAGATGAGGTTTATTAGGTTCGGTGAGCTAAGTAAAGGATGGTAACATTGAATTTGTATGATAATGATGAGGTTGATGAGACGAGTGATTAGAATTAGGTTACATGTTTTGAGTATCGAAGCTTGTTACAATTTTAGAAGCATTTTTTGGTTTATTATAAATAGATGAGGTTTATTGGGTTTGGTGAGCTTAAGTAAAGGATAATGACATCGAAGTTGTATGATGATGACGATGTTGTGATGGATGGTGTTGAGGTGTGTAGTGTGATTTGATTGTATTTGTCGAAGTGCCTATTGGACAAAGGAACTTGTGGAGTGTAGAGGTTGATAGTCGTGAGCCGTGGTTGGTGTCTGTCGATATAATGATGAATGCTGGCTTTAAATTTGATTATTGTAACGTAGGGGTATGTTGTAGTTAGTTATAAATATGAATAAGTAGATTATGTAATTTATGATTTAGTGTTGGTGGTAAACTTGCAGATTAATTAATCAGGTTTACCGAGTGAAAATGAACCATAGGGGAAGATATGTTGTGGTTTATGAGCATTGAGTTGCACAAGATCTAATTTGCTGGGCTTAGTAATTGTGAATAGTTTGAGTTGATTTTCGGTTATCCATGATATCGAAAGGTGTATGATGATGAATGAGGTTGTTGACATGTTTAACATGATTATGATGTGTGGTTTGGAAGTCTGTGTAGGAGTAAGGAAATTATGGTGGATCATGTTTATACTATGAATCTATGATGCCAGAGTGTGACTATGGTCGAATTGGTGGTAGGTCGAGTAGGTATTATGACTTGGCGGCTAGAATTTAAGTTCATTGTACATAGGAAAGTATTTATCTCTAGATTTGAATTATGATATCACCATTTCCCTCCGTTATACAAGTCCTGATTACGCTGATTCTGTTTGATACTGTCATTTGTAAGGAACTACCTCATTCACATAATAAGTTTATAACCAAATTATGTTGGTAAAATCATAGTATATACTTACTAGAGGGTAATGTGTAGTTATCAATCGTTTCATAATTTTTATCATATATAGCGATATCTTTTCTTTCCCTCCCCTTTATATTTTATTTGTTTCTTTATCTGTTAATTTCCTAAAAGGTAATGTTTCTCATATAGTCATATAGAGAACTAATGCCATTGTGATAACAATAGAAACTTCCCAATGGTTCACTAATTGATGTATTCAGCTGACAGTTATGTGGAAATTGGTGGAGAAACTGATGATGCCCAAGAAGTCAAAAGCTCCAGGGACGGAGAACAAGCCAACTGAAGGAGGAGTGAAGTGGTCTTTTGCTGCTGGGTCAAACTTTTTACCTAATTTTGGTGCAAAGATCGAAAGGGAATCCAAACTCCGACTCCATGATTTCGCTAAAGAACTTAGGTCATTCAGTATTGTTGACATGTCAGGTACATTCAAATAAAGACCATATACGATGATATGATTAACTGATATTCTATAAACATTAACACCCTCCCAAATTTCTAATATTTAAATAATTTACTATTTTCGCAGGACGCAACTTTGGAGATGAAGGAGTATTTTACCTTGCAGAGAGCTTAGCTTATAACCAGGCAAGATTTCTAATAATCATGTTCAAATTTTTATTCTGCATGATTCATCTCATTGTACGTTCACTGTGATGCTGTTATAATGTATACAAGTCTTGTGGCGGTTGGCTGTTGTGCCTTACATTTGCTATTGGGGAGTGCTACTAGATACATTGTTGTTTGCCATAATAACTCTTCCTAAAACGTTGTAACTACATTATATACTCTATAAATGTCAAATTATGAATGTTTAGGCAATTAGGCTCAATAAAAATCATAAAGAAACATATGCTAATTTGGATACTGTAATATACTGTTAAGTTTTTGAACATGAAAACGTTGAAGTGTACTCGACCATCGCATCGTTAGGTAACTGAAGAATTCTACCATCATTAGTTTCTTATCTCGTAACTACGCACCGAAGAATCCCCCCGTCAACCTATTTAGGGGTTATCCAATGGATTTTGTTGTTTCACAAATGCATAAAATATTACCCTAGAAAGTTCTATAGGATTCTTCATTTCTCTTTTTGCTTAACAAAGTAATTATCCTCATTCGTCAGTACCCTAATATTCAAGTTTCCAGATATTATGATTTAATTGATCACTGTGTGAACTATGAAAGTAGATCAACATCCAACACGCGTCATGTTATAGTTCTTTTGAATCAAAATATGTCCATGTTGTTGTAGGGACTTACATTCCAACCACACATTTCACTTTAGGGCAAAAATTCTAGGATGAAATTGCTCTTTCATCCAAAACAGTCTTTGCAATTCCATTTTCGCCCATCTTTTTGTAATACTATTGACTGGTAATATTGGACATTTGAATAATAGCCTTACAATCATTCTGTAACGAAGAGAAGGAAAGAGTACCATTTCTATTTTTTGAACCATATAAGAACCAGACACAAAGCCCAAAAATTATGTAATTATGATGTGCCATGATAAGTTTCACTCCCAAGGATTTTAAGTTTTAATGTTATAGTTGCTACTTGCTAGTCTACTTTGTCCCTCACTAACTGCTTCCTTGCTTAATCTTTTTCCAGGTTGCAGAAGATGTCAGCTTTGCTGCTAATGGAATAACTGCTGAAGGAATTAAAGCTTTTGATGGTATTCTGCAATCGAATATTACCCTAAAGACTCTCAACCTATCTGGGAACACTATTGGAGATGAAGGAGCTAAGGTGAACTAATCTGTTACTCTGTTAGTATTAGCTAGTTAAGGAATCATAGTATCTTGTTTTGTTTCTGCTCTAGTTCTCGCAAATATAAATCTTGTGAAAGAGTTGTAAGGCATACCTATTCTACTTTTAGTTTTCACATATGGACATATTAGTGTATTCTGCTGCTTAATATTACAGATTTTGGATGTATATAATCAGTTAATAGCATATGATGTTCTATATGCAGATTTTAGCTGATATACTGGTGGATAATACTGGAATTCTGAAGCTCCAGCTAAATAGTACTGGCCTAGGGGACGATGTTAGTTTTCTTCTAGAATTTTAAGTTTCCAAAATTTTTTTCTGGTAAAATATAATAGCCTCTTGGTGTATTTCCATATTGCAGGGAGCAAAGGCTATTGCGGAGATGCTAAAGAAAAACTCAACCCTGCGTACAGTTGAACTAAACAACAATTTGATTGACTATTCTGTGAGTCTTTGTTTTATCATGTTTATATGAGTGCGTAGTTTTGAAGTTAATTGCATCTATCTTACATTTTATTTGGACTTGGAGGCAGGGATTTTCAGGTCTTGCCGAGGCACTTCTCGAGAATAAATCGTTACAGAGCTTGTATCTAAAGTGAGTAGAAGATCTTGTAATATTGTTTCACCATTAGTGCCTCCTCCATACTTATGCCAGCATGCTTTATTATGTAACTAACAACATGCTTTTTTTTTATCTTAGTGGGAATTATGGTGGTGCTTTAGGGGCTTCGGCACTTGCTAAAGGGCTCGAGGGTAACAAAGCTTTAAGGGTACCTATCATGTCTCTGTGTAACTTTTTTCTAAGAGACATCGTTTGCTTTAATTCTTTTATCACATTCTTCATGATGTTACATGAACCTGAATTCCTAACTTGTGCACAAACTAATGTGATGTACATAAATATGCAGGAACTTTTTTTGCATGGGAACTCCATAGGGGATGAAGGAGTTCGTGCATTAATAACTGGCTTATCTTTGCATAAAGGTTATTTTCTTGATGCATATAGTTCTCCATTCTTTTTAATATGTATGTATTCATTTCAGTGCATATTTATATATTGTGTTAGCTTGACATGTATAGTTTGTAAGCAGGGAAACTAACAGCTCTTGACATTGGCAACAATATGATAACCTCAAAAGGCGCATTTCATGTTGCGGAATATGTTAAAAGAAGCAAATCCTTGCTGTGGCTTAACATATACATGAATGACATTAAAGATGAGGTATACATCCCTTGGTGGTTTAAACTTTTAGTATGTGTTATCGCAAATTGGTATCATGCCATTGTTTAAATGTTCTTATGTTAAGCGTTGACATAAGTTTTAAAATGCATCAGGGAGCTGAGAAAATAGCCGAGGCTTTGAAGGAGAACCGCTCAATAACAAATATAGACTTGGTGAGTACGAGAATCCACAAGTACCTTGTCAGTAGTAAAAATGTCGATTATTTGAAATAAATATGAGTGTGTTGTACTTCAGGGAGGAAATGACATACATGCTAAAGGGATTACTGCAATAGCTGAAGTTCTAAAAGATAATGGTGTAATAACAGCAGTAAGTCCTTTGTCAATCTTGCTCCCTTTTTTGCAATGCTTCGCTTTTTAAGAGCTTTGTTGTTTATCTATTTGCACGCAAAATGAGTACAACGTGAAGGTTGGGTTGACCCATCTTTTAATTAGTTCAATACAAAGAGTTGGTGTGTTAAAGAGGACCACAAAAGCTGCATCATTCCAAGAAAAAACCTATACTTTTAAATATAAGGATAAGAGGTTCTATGCATTAGAAATACACTTAAGGGGACTTTTAACCTGTTGGCTTTTGAGCTAATTTTTCTGGTTACGCTTGTGATCTATTAGAGATTAATTTTAAGTAAATGGGTCGTAATTGTCACCTATACTGCAAGGTAAATGATATTGTTTTGGGTTCTGAGAGTCCTTGTATTTAGGCTGTGTTTGGCAACAAGCGTTTTGGAGCGTTCAGGAGCGACAAGCGGTAAGCATTTTAGATGAAAAGCTTGTTTGGCAACACCTCAACAAGCGTTTGAATATTGTTTAACCGCTCCAATCTCAAATGCTTCTTGAAGAAGCATTTCGGAACTGCTCCAAGCAGTTTGTTATAAAATTACATTTATGCCCTCAAATATAAAATTTATACTTTCTTTAATTAGGTTTTATGTCTTTTTTCGTAATTTTACACTTTTTAATTACAGCTTACAGCTACGTTACCAAACACATTTTTTAAACAAACAGCTACTGCTTACTGTCCTACTGCTTACTGCTCCTACTGCTACTGCTACGTGTCGCCAAACATACCCTTAGTATATATTGGAGGGCATTTTAGATGCTCAACAAACAGGGAAAACTTGTCTGAAATTGTATCGGATCAGATATTGCAATTTCATGAGGTCTGCTATCTTAATTTGTTAAATAGCTGAATTAACTTATCTCTCTCCCTCTCATGCAAACAGCTTGAACTTGGTTATAATCCCATGGGACCAGATGGTGCAAAAGCTTTGTCAGATGTCCTCAAGTTTCATGGAAATATTAAAACTCTCATGCTTGGTTGGTGTAAGGTAAATGACATGCAGCAAGTTATTTATTGAGCTTTCAAATCTTAAGAAATCTTACATGAGCAATTTCATTCGAACACATTACAGATTGGACCAAAGGGTGCTGAGTTCATAGCTGATACTTTGAAATACAACAATACGATTTCAACCTTGGACCTACGAGCCAATGGGCTCAGTGACGAGGTTCATATCCATGCATGTTACTTTAATCTATTTCTAAGAGCGGCAAATTAATAGCCAGTTACTCGTGCAGGGTGCTAAGTCCTTGGCTCGCAGCCTGAAGGTGGTCAATGAAGCTCTTGTGTCACTTGATCTAGGATTCAATGAAATTAGAGTATGAACCACCTTATCTAGAGTACTTTTCCATCTAAAATATCTTATTTTGGATCATCGGTTATATTTTTTGCACTAATCTTGAATGGATTTGGTAACAGGATGAAGGAGCTTTCTCAATTTCTCAAGCACTGAAAGCTAATGAAGATGTGAGACTAGCATCTTTAAATCTTGCTAGCAATTTCCTCACGAAGTTAGGACAGGTAATTCATCACCATTTATCCTTATCATTTCCATAATGTTGCTCGATGGAATATATGATCAGCAGTCAGTCAAATCCTACATGATATAGATTTTCCTAGATATGTCCAATATGATTACCAACTAGTGGGTTGGATAATGGGTAAATATAGGGCGGGTGTGGCAGGCTTGACCAAATATCATTTCGAACAATATATTTAAGTTGCGTGTATTAACTATACGCTGACTAGTTCTTCCAAAAGCTAAATGTTCTTATCACCCTTTAAAGAGACTAGACGAGTACCCGCGCATAGCGGCGGAAATTTCTAGCGGCAGATAATTAACGATATGCGATATTGTGGTAAGTGTTTATGTTGCCAGAAGCAATGCCCACAGATGGTCCTACTTTGAAACTCCCACATGAGGATGAAGCTATACCAAAACCAAAATGAAGTAGTGTTAATGCAGATAAGCAAAGAAAACGAAAACCAACAGCTTTATCAAGTTTACATACAAGTTAAGCAAAGAAAACAATTTCTAACCTCAAAAGCATCATGGCATTTTTTTGGTTTTCCATTTCCTCAATTTCTTTCTCTTTAACTGATTTATGAGATTAATTAAGAAGTTATGGTTTAGGCAATGGAAAAGGCCATTTCCATATATCGTTTATTCATATTAAGTTTCAACTCCACATAATGTTTTCTCTTAAGTTTCTAGCTGTGTCTAGTTCAATGCTTTCTGTAAATTGGTTAGACATTCCACTTCAATACTTTATGTAAATAAATGCTTTCCTTGAATAAAATTGAAACTTCAATGTTTTTTTGATTAAATGCTTTCCTTGAATAGATTGGTTAAACATTACAGTCTAAACTTAAATTGAGAAGGTACTTAATATTGGTTAGATGCTAACCTTAAATACATTTGAAATTTAAATGGTTACTTAATATTGGTGACAATATTCTTACAGCCAATTCTTTAGCCAATAACCCGCCATTCAAAAGTTTCCAGTAATGCAATACATTCCTATTTTAAAGTTCACGGTCAACATTCAAGATTCTCAAATTGACTATGAGACAATAGTACAATACAACAAATAATCGAGTGGATATTCGAGTAGATAAACACAGTTTTCAAAAATCCAACAACATTACTAAGAAAAATCAAACAAATTATATACATAATTTAAATGTCAACTCTACAACATTATTGAAAAAAATTCAACAAATTATATGAAGCAATTAATAACAAAGTTACAAAAAATTTACATAACAAAATGCATAAAAAAAACTTACAAGCAAACAAAACAAACTATTTAGAGGGTGTTTGGGATTGTGATTTGAGGCAAATTATTTGATTATTGAGTTTTGAAAACGCAAATAATCTAATTATAGTGTTTGGCAAAGGAAATTGAAAAAGTGATTAATTGCGTTGACATAGCCACAAAATGCCGTTTTCAAAAAGCATCTATAGGACGCCAAAAGTTCAATATAGATCCAATGAACCAATCATAGCCACTCATTTTTTCATCAAAAATAAAAATACCCACTTTCCACCTCTTTTTAAAAAATTAAATATCTCACACACCGTTAATCGTTACGCAAAACAAAACATACCATCGCGACGAGAATTAAATTATCTTTCTATAGAGGGGCGACACTATATACTTTCGACGAATTTTTTTTTATGATTTTATGAAGTCATATATGATTTTATGAAATCATATATGATTTATGAAATCATATATGATTTTATGAAATCATATATGATTCGTTGTTACGAATCACATATATGATTTTGTAATTCGCTGACTACAGCAAAATTGTAAAAAGTTTGTCAAAATCACAAATCTTATTTGATTTTATGAAATCTTATATGATTTTATGAATTCATATATGATCCGTTATACAGAATCATATACTGGATTCGTCTATACGTCTATATAAGATTTTCGAAAATTCGTGACTGAAAAAAAAAATCGAAAAAAAAAAATTCCTTCGGAACAGTATATCGTAGTCACCCGTCTTTACTGGAAAGATAAAAAAAATAGACTGCTCGCGATGCGTGTATTTTTTGGCGTGTGACGAATTTACCGTTTGTTAAGCTATTTTATTTTTAAAAAAAGAGGTGGAAAGTAGAGAGTGAGTGAGTTTTTTTTAATTTTTGATGAAAAAATGAGTGGCTTGAGTGGATTAGGTTCATTGGGTCTATGACAAATGTAGGGTCTTAATTGATCTTAACTCTTATAGGACTGCAGTTGCAAAACGCAGCTATGGGTTTGTGTGTGTGTCAATTACTCAGAATCTGCCCCTTAAACATATCTCATATTTAGATCAATTACTCTGTTATGATAAAGCATAATATTATACAAATATAAAATGAATCTATGACAAGGGTCTAATAATAACGTGACTGTTCCCGTTTGGTCAATAAACCTCAATAAAATGTTTTTGTAATTTTTTAATTAGCCTTTTGTGTTCTCTGTGTTTTTTTTATTAAATATTCTTTGAATGAAAGTAGATTGTTGCTCTTTGTTGTTATTTAAATTCATGACTGTCCGTTTTAGTCATTTTCAATTACTAAGCTATTTATATCATTTTTAATTTGCCCAATTCTTTCTAATCTAATAATAATCAAATCCTAACTACTATATTCTTAACCACGCGTTTTGTAAATGCATTCTCAAAACGAACTAATCTATTTTTAAATAGCAATCCCAAAACAACCCCTTTAACAACTTTACAATAAAATATTACACAATGTTTTTACGTAATCCATAGATGATTGCGGTAAGGCAGCTAGGGCACCAACAAAGTGCCGGAGGAAGACTGTGAACAAAGATTCTGGCGAGCCAAAAATTCCGGCGAAGATAAATTCCGGTGAGAAAAAAGCGACGGCGGCAATATGTGGCTGAAAAAAATACGCAAAAAAAAGTTTGTTAAAACTCAGATCTATCTATAAAATTTATAGATCTATATAAAGTAAACCTTCCGCCGTTATAGAAGCGCGGCGACGATGACTTTCCGACGAGACAACGCTGACGGAGGTGGTTGGCGGCTGTCACAAAAAACGCAAAATAATTATAACTCAGATTTACAATAAAATATTATATATAAACTTAATGAATGGTCATAGATCTATCAAAAAACTTAAAAAAAATACCTTAATAATAAAACAGTAAACTTTTTAGCGACTTTGGTCTCCGTGGTCGTGTTCCGTGATGGTTGTGTTCTCGGGGAGGGTTTTCCGGTGAGGTGGGGAGGTCGGTTGTAGTGAGGTCGGTGGTGGGGAGGTCGGCTGTGATGAGGTTGGCGATGGTGGTGAGAGTGTTTTGAGAGATGAGAGGGTGTAGTTGTGTGTGTTTTTAGATAGAGAGAGAGGAGTGTGGTGTGGTGTGTGTTTTTAAAGCGAGAGTGAGAGGAGTGAGAGGATCCAAAATTATAGATGGTATACGTTTTTTGAATTGATATAATCATCAATTAGCATTAATAGTATCCAAAATTATCATTAATCATCAATTAGCATTAATAGTATCCAAAATTATCATTCAGCATTAAATTTCTCAGTTTTCAGATTCATTTTTCAAGGTTTGTGTGGAAATGCTTTATATGTAGTATAGATATAGATGGTATAGATATAGATAACAACCTGAAGTGACTTGTTCATTAGTAATATAGGTACAGAACAAATTGCCACTCTAGTATTCCTAAATGCTAAAACATGTTTTGTTATAGCTTATACAATTGACTACTGATAGCTGACCCTCTTATTACACTTTCTTTTCCTGAACCTAAAGTAAACGTATAAATTGGTGCAGAGTGCTCTAACCGATGCAAGAGACCATGTGTTTGAGATGACAGAAAAAGAATTAAGTATTGGGTTTTAGTCATCTTAACAAACGGAAATGTATACTGAGAAGTCGGTTGTTCAGTTCAGTAAGCATTCAGCAGGTATATCTTAAACTTGGAGCGAGTGGACATCCCTCAACTGCAGGGATGTTTAGAAATTTTGTTAAAAGATGGCAGCTAGTGTCATTGAGGAACTTCCTGTCACTGATTTTTGTTCGCTTCATTAGTCGTAATCAGTTTCTTCAAAAAAAATAAAAAAATAGTCGTAATCAGTAAGAACAGGGTTCGATCATTATATAGTCATATTTTGCTAACGTACACTTGCTTTAAGTTCGTGTTAAAGCATGTTTGTCGTTCCTGCTCTGTAAAAAGCAGACAAGCATTGAGTTCATTTGTTTGTGTGTTGATCTTCACGTGACACCCGAAACCCGACAAACGAAGTGCTCTACAAGTTTATATAAACAACATATACTTAAAACCGGAATATTGATTTTATTGTGGATTAGATGTTTAATGCCACAGTAGAGATGTCATCGAAACATAAAAAATGGCTAGTTGTATAGAAAATTGAACTAGTTTTATTCACTTTAAAACATATTCCACTAAACATGTATTGGCTTCTTGTGTGAATGTGCAATTTTGTATGAATCGTCGCGTACGTGTCAAGTGATGAAATAAAAAAAACAAGCATTGGAAATTGGATTCCGGCTTTGTGTGCTGGACCACAGCTAATTCCAGAACTGGATAGACATTGCCGATCCTGAGTTTCGTTTCAGACAATGTCAAAAGATCCTGGCTGATTATATTTGTCTTTTTTTTTTGAACAGCGGATTTTATTAAGAAACTAGCAAGGAGCTAGAATTACAGAGAAATCAAAGAAGGGTTTTTAAGCCAATCATCCCAACTGAACGATGCTTTACATCTAGACTTACACCAATAAAAAGATATGGAAACAACATCATCAAAAATAATCGCCTTTGAAGGTTTCTTCTCCTCGAATAGAAGTTTGTTTCGATAAGACCACACAAGCCACCAAACCACAAAAAAGACACCTTGGATCATCATCTTAACTTTAGACTGAAGACGTAAAGAGGCCATCCAGTTGATCCATTCAGTGAAGGAGTTAACGTCCGAATATTCGATATCCCACCAAGAACAAATTTTGCGCGCAATTTGTCTAACTAAACAACAACTAAAAAATATATGTCTCGTAGATTCAACCCCCTATCACAAATGGGACAAAAGGATAGAATCGATCTCAATACCTCTACGCGAAATATTGAATCTCGTAGGAAGCGCTTCCAATTTGATTTTCCAAGCTAGAATATTCACCTTAATCGGGACACTTTTAATCCAAAGAGTTTTAGAATCCATCGTCAAGAGACGTTGATCATCAATAAATCTCCGAATAGAAGCGACAGAACTCCCCCGATCCCTCTAAAGACCAGAACCATCTATCAGGACACGGATTAAGCACGATCGGAATGAGCAAGTCCGTTATATTTTCATCATTGGAATGAACAACTACATGAATCCCTACAACTTGCGAAAGAAAAATAAATACGTTGAATGTTACTCCGTACTAGTGCGTATGTTTGTCACATTCTTAATTTAATGATGTAATAAACAACTAACATGTTTATGGGAATGGGATGGTTGGATGAAACTAATCAATTAACATGTCTTATGAAGTAGTCTTAATTTTGTTTCATTTTTTGTTGTAAAAATATAATCGATGAGGCAAAACCTACTAAGCTTGCTGATAAAAAGTATCACACTCAATCACCTAACATTAATAGTGAACTTGGATCATACCCAATCAGTAACATAATATGAATAGTCGATTTGGACCATACCATGTACCTTACTAAATAGTGCTACATTTACCTTACTTTTATGTTTGTCTTATCATACTTTTACATTTCGTGCAACTTACATATCTAATCTATAAAATTATTTTTGTTCATAAGTTTTATCAAATAGTTATTGCAAAAAATCAATCATGCATTATTATTTACTATTGGTTAATACGGGACATCTAGAGATTTAAATTAATAATAAACACAGCCTATGTATTTGATCAGAATGTATTTTATGCAAATTCTTTGATGATAATGTAATTTATGCAATACTTGACTAAAAATGAATTACACAACACATGTTTTCTCTATCAAACCTTCATGTAAAGTTTATCAACCAGAAGCATTCTCAATATATACAATAGAAATAACGTTAAATAATTTAGTTACAGTTTGGATATGACACAAACATCTTCCTCCACCACCGTGTACGTGAGTACAAAAGCGTGTAGTTGCTCTCCTTCGCTACCACCTATAACTTCAATGTCACATCACCACATATACATAACAATTTTAAGACTTAAAGTATAAAAGAAAAAGAAATAAAAAGACTAACCTTGAAGTCATGAGATTTCTGAAAAACTTGAATGAAAGAAAGAGTTATGAGGTTGAAGAAAAACTTGAGTGAGAAAGAGTGAAAAAGGGAGCTTATAATAAACACCTAAGAACTTTCTAACCCAATGAGTGTCCCTTTTCGATGATCAAGTTGCGACCCATCTGTTAACTACACATGACACAGCCATTTTTAAGCTCATCAACCCCTGCGATGTCATCATTAAAAAATTCAGATTCCAATCATAAAAAGAAAAATAAAAACACACCGAACTAAGATATATGAAGAAGAGATAAAATATGTTCATATTCATATATTAACATCATTCAAAACATATAAGAGCCGCAAGAATCAACCAGTCAATTGTCGAACACAGTCGCCGGTGGTCAAACTCGATAAGGGATCACATCTTTTCTGGCAGTCCAGATCTGATCGCCGTAACATCTACACACCATTGTAAATAACAGAGTCAACATACACAAATCTACAAACACACAATCGACAGACACATATAGATCTTTTACAGATCCATTTGTGTATGAAAATCCACAAATCCAACCCAAATTGCATTTTTACTTACAGAGTTAGAGCCCCAAATGGTTTATTTGAGTGGTTCTAGCACAAACCTACAAAAGAAAAAAAAGATACTCTATTAGTATGTGTGAGAGAAAGGAGATAAAAGAAATATTGGTTTTGAAAGAAATGACAGGGAGGGTGAAAATGAAATTATAGGTAAAAAGGAGAGAAATAGTGCCTAACTATTACATAACACGTGGCACCCTTTGGATTGGCTACAGTAAATTTGGAGGTTTCTCTTATAATATAGGTAGATTTGTTTTGAAAATTCGGCATGACCTACGTCTTTATGACTTTTTCTAAGATCTTAAACCTTAAAAAGAAGAGAAATAGTGCCTAACTATTACATAACACGTGGCACTCTTTGGATTGGCTACAGTAAATTTGGAGGTTTCTCTTATAGTATAGGTAGATTTCTTTTGAAAATTCGGCATGACCCCTACGTCTTTATGACTTTTTCTAAGGTCTTAAACCTTAATCCAAAACACTTTTTACAAACCTGACATTTTTCGACAAACACAATATCAATACCTTCAACACGTTTTATCCAACCGTAGCAATATAATCCCTTTACATTCGACAAGTCCAACAAAAATCCTTTAGTCCATTTGTAAGTCCACTAATTCATTTACTTGTTACTCGGCCTT
>BQNB010055286.1:0-28025 GCA_026074375.1 Tanacetum coccineum
GTTTTGCAAGATATGATTAATGCTATGTTAGTCAGTGCAAACTTGCCAAAGAATTTATGGGCACACATGTCATGTAAGTAATAAAATAATTGCAAAGAAACTAAAAGTATCTCCTTATGAGATCTGGAAGGGTAAAAAGCCTAATATTAGCTATTTTAGAGTATGGGGTTGTTTAGCCTATTATAAGGTTCTCTTACCTAACACATCTAAATTAGGACCTAGAGGTTTAAAAATTGTATTTGTGGGATATGCCAAAGATTCTAAATCTTATCGTTGATTAGATTTAGATTCAAATCTTATCGCGGAACCCATTTTTGCAATGACCAATTTGCAAAGGTCATGCTTAAATACGGAGTCACTCATCGTCTCTCCACCGCGTATCATCCACAAACAAGTGGGCAAGTTGAGGTATCAAATCGTGGATTGAAACGAATTCTTGAAAGGACCGTGGGCGAAAATCGTGCCTCTTGGTCGGACAAACTGGATGACGCTCTTTGGGCTTTCCGCACAGCTTACAAAACACCCATCGGGTGTACTCCATACAAGCTAGTGTACGGGAAGGCATGTCATCTTCCGATTGAGCTCGAGCACAAAGCTTACTGGGCCCTTAAGCATACAAACTTTGATATCAGAACAGCGGGTGATCACAGGAAAGTTCAACTCAACGAACTAAATGAACTTCGTGATCATGCTTACGAGAATTCTTTAATTTACAAGGAGAAAACAAAGAGAATCCATGACTCCAAGATCAAAAACCGCGTTTTCAACGTCGGTGATCGAGTCCTCCTCTTTAACTCTAGATTGAAGATTTCTCGGGAAGCTTAAGGGACCCGCTGGAGTGGACAATTCACTGTAACCCATGTTTTTCCATATGGCACTGTCGAGTTATCCCAAAACTACGGGGCCAAATTTCAAAGTAAATGGTCACCGTTTGAAGCACTACTTTGGAGGGCACGTACCACAATTGGTAGTCCCAGATCTCCACACATTCCCCATGAACCAATAAATTTGGGGGACGGGTCAAGCATAGCGACCTCAAACAAGCACTTCGTGGGAGGCACCCCATGCTTATCGTAGTAGACTGTGTAGAACATGATAAGTGTTTTCTTGTTGTGTGGAGGCGCCTCCTTCACATTACCAGTGGTTTGTTTCGTGTTTGTGTTGTTAATTGTCCAGGATTGCCCGGATTGTGAAGAACTCTCGTGCTTGTATTTTTATCAAGAGTTTCACATCCTCAGCTTCATTTTGGGAATCCAATATCCAAATATAATCGACTAACGTTTTATCTTTTGGCACACTTAATAACAGCTTAGATTTACGTAGTGTACCCCTTTGAACATCGAGGTCGTGTTTAGTTCTAGTATGGGGAGGAATTTTCGATTTGATTTTGCCTGCAGCCGTTGTTATCACGTAATCCCGTTTTTACCACCAAATTTTTGCAAAAAATAGCAAAAAATTTAAAATTTAAAAATTTTCAAAAATAAAATAAGTGTTTTGTCACAGTTTCGACTTTCCTAATGGGTAGAATGAGAATAATTTTTGACTCGATCGGGCGTGTTGAGCCCTAGCTAGTTCCTCAACTTACCGCTTGTAGGCTAAGCTTTCACGAATTCTGTGTTTCGAATTTTAATAAGGTGAAGACAGAAGTGATAGAGTTAATTGAGTTTATGTGTGAGCAAGATTCTTCTAAAACTTATATGAGTAACTTGTGTTCTTTTTCTCCCATTAGCTTCTAATCCACCTAATCATACGTGCTCATTTTCAATTCAACTAAAAGTCAATCGATGTTTTTGAAAAAGCTTCATATTTGAATTGATTCTTAAAGCGGAGGTTTTTTGTTCTTAGTAAATTGAAAGTTAAAATGCCAAAGAAGCATGAATGAAATATGAAGCAAATTGCATGAATATTTTGAAAAAATTTTGCCAATTGAAGCATACAATTTGTGTATATGGAGAAGTAAAAGATGTATCTGTCGTGATATTCCCACTTGCCTAACTCAGGTGGGGGTTTCAACTAAAGACTTCTTTACTTCTAGGGATTTGGTGTGTTGTTGTATCTCACAAAGAAGCGGGTTAGGTGAGGGTTCAAACTAGACACCTATCTCTTATCCATATTAGGAAGAAAGGTGTTGATGTGATTTTCACTACGCTAAGCAACGCGGTGTTTCAAACTAAGAACACTGGTTGTTGGGTTGTGATTTCCTACTAAGGAGCGAGCCTAGGTAGGTGTTAAAACTAAGCAACGCATTCTAGCGTTAAGAACTTATGATTTTGATGATGAGGAATGTTGCCAAAAAGTTCTACAGTTAAATTTTCTGTTCTTTAAAACAAGTTACAAGGTTCTTAATAAGTTGTTGCTTTGAGTCATGATTCATCTTGAATTACGACTATGAAAATAAGTTGATCTATGGTTGAGTTGAAATGAGTACACACATTTAAATCATATATCCATGTTGGGAGTTAAAAGTTCACAAGTCATAAGTATGAGTGCTTAACATTTAGACTTATATTGACAAATGATCTTGTTTAATTGCTTGGTTTGGATCTAGTGAAAAATCGGGGACGATGAATTTATCCGTCAGGACATCCGTAGATTATTCTATGGGCGCTTCTCATTCTATGATCCCAATGTTGATAAAATAAAGGAAGTCAAACAAGTAGTTAAGAAAAGAAAAAGGAAAATCCAAAAATATTAGGGATAGTTAGTGTACATATGAAAAATTGGTGAAAACGGGACTTGTCGAAGCTATTGATTCTTTAGTTCCCCTTGACGAACACTTTGCTACTTTTCGAGGTAATTAGTCGAGGGGGTTCGAGATTCTTAGTTTTCTTGAGTGTTTACTTCATAACATTGCGTGAGGATACGGCAATACCTTAGTATGGGGGATTTTGGTATGTGCTTAATTACACATACCATTTTCCATTAAAAACGGACTTAAAAGACTAAAAACGTACCAAAAATACATTGTATTTGTATGTTTGCATTTGTATTGTGCAGGAAACGGATATTCAAGAAAAGGACAAAAAGAAAGCCAAAAACAAACAAAACCGAGCACGGAATGGAAAAGACAAAGTCAAATCAAAGTCAAAAGTCAACCAAGTGAAGAAAATACAACTTAAGGGACTAAAACTGCCAAACCTCAAGTTGTATTACAAGAGTTAAAAGACAAGGGTTGAAATTGCAAACCGGGCGAAGTTTGTTATAAGAGATGAGGGGCCAAAACTGCCAACCTTCCCAAACTCCATTTTTCCCGCCCAACAAAACCCCAGGTGCAACTTGGGGATGTCGTCCCATACCTCTACCCTGCAAAACCACTCAACACCCTAGATAAATCATTTCAACCACTCTATCAACCCCCCCCCCCAGCTGTATAAGTGCCATGTTGGCAATCCCTCACCATTCCCAAGTATTTTCGATGGCTATGATTGACTCAAGAGAAGCACAAAAGTAATTGAAGGCTGGGATTTGTTTTAGAATCACCTCACTCAACAAGCACACTTGGTTTTTGTCTCTACAAAGAAACACAGAAGAAAGAAGTCGAAAAGAAGAAGACTTCGGCTATAAATAGAGCCTTTTTGTAAGCCTTTGAGGCATCTAGTTAGTTTTTAGTTTATCTTAGCTTAATTTTCAATATAACTTACCTTATTTTAAAAGTCATTTACAGCTTTTACTTTCAGCTTTGTAACACTTTCAAGTTTTAATGCAAATTTGAGGTTTTAAGTCAATTTACAATTCCAAGTATTAAGTTTCTTAATTGTGCTGTTTTATGTTCAAAAAGCTCTCAGTACAGCTTGTTTATAAGCTGCTTTCATTAAGTAAATTTAAAAAGTCAAGTAGTTAAGAGAAAATCACTCTCAAATACACCACAGCTTATTTTATGGATGATAAGCCAGTTCTGGATGGGCTTATGGACATTACTAGCTTGTCTTTGACAAGCTAGAGCTTGTAGATCAGCTTGTAAAAGCTTAAGCAGCCCTGTTTTGAGCAAGGGTGTTGTAAGTCTCTCTTTCTTTGATTTCTCTTAGTTACTGCAGAACTGCTTATTAGTGCTTATTTGTTGCTTATGTTTACTTATTTGTGCTTTATCAGTATGTTTAGTGCTTATTTTGCTTAATTGTTAGTTTTAAAATAGTTTGTATCACTTTCTTAGTTAGTACTGTTAGTTTATTTGTTAAAACTGTTAGTTTTGAGTTAATACTGTTAAACTAATTCAGCTTATTTAAGTGCTTATTCTTAATTAAAGTCTGCTTATAAATGCCTTATTTTGTTATTTGATAATCTGTTCTTAATCAGGATAAAAAGAAAAATGACTTTTGAAAACTTTTAAAATAATAATAGAATGGGATATTTTTCAACTAGCAGACTAAACCAGGTTAGTAAATGCTAGTCCTATTTTGAGTTTTTTTCACTAGCATACTAACTCAAGCTAGCAGTACTAACTCAAGTTAGTATCTGATAGTTAAAACTGTTAGTAATGGTGGTTCATTTTAGCATTATCAGTTATTATTTTTGCTTATTTAAGATTCCTTAACTTTTTTAGAGTAGATTAAACCATTTTCCTTTACTGTTTTTAGGAGTAAGCTTATTTAAGCTTATTTTCCTTTTCAAAGTGTTTTCAATAGTGTATCAGTTTGTAGCTTTTTAGCTTATTTGCCATTCTAGTTTATTCTAGTTGCTTATTCTTATTACTAAGTGCTTAATCGGGGATTGTTATTTATCTGTTTTAGCTTATTTGCTTATTACTTGCTTCATTGAACTAGCAGTACTAACTTTAAAGCTGGCAGTACTAACTTTAACGCTAGCAGTACTAACTCCAAGTTATTACTGATAGTTAATACTGTTAGTACTGTTGCTAGTACTGCTGAGTTTCCTTGCTTAATTTAGTCTTAATTGCTTTTGAAATTTGCTATTTAGAGTTAGCTTAGATTATTTGTTTGTCTTATTAAGTAAGTTTTTTTGAGGTATCTTAGTTTAAAAAAATTTATTGTGTTCTGGCCATTTCTAGCTTTTTATGACTCATTCCAGCTTATTTTCTTTGCTTATTTTTATGTGCATTTGCTTATTAGGTTTAGTGCCCAATCACATCTTTGACATATTCAAACATCAATTTTCAATCCGTCTTTTGATTTTCCATTCAAGCCTCGTTGGGACATAACGACCCGGGAACACTCTATACTGCTTCCGGTTTCATGATTTTTGTGGGTGTTGGGAAAAACAAGTCAATCGGTCAAAGTACTGCTAAGTAGAAAGTCAAGGTACTAAAAATAAAATTGCCAGTCAATGATTCGAAGTACTGTAGTGGATAAAGGAATCTTAAAGGATTATCATTTAATGGTATCGTTAGTAATTATCTTGTAACAGTTAGTTTAATGATTGTATTGATTAGGTTTATGTCATACAAGGCTGTTACATCTACTAGAGGTTATCCTTATGTTTATAAATGGTTCTCTAGCAAAGATATTAAGGATATAGAAAATCACGAGTTAAGAATTATTAGTATTGTATTAGGGATCTGCAATTTAGGCAGATCAAAAAGTGTTTATAATTCGAATTCAATTGGAAAAAAACTATTGTGCTGTTCTCTCTTAAGTTACTGCCAACTAGATTCCGCTTAGTTGACAGTCATATCAGTGTTTCATAAAGGAATATGATCCTAATGTGTATCTGAGCTTGTGAGAGACCTCTGATCTAGAAGAACTGTTTAAATCAATCGAAATCTTTCTAAACTCATAAAGAGGTCTGAAACAGATCTATCCCTCCACCTCTGTCCGTTTACTGCACTAAGAATTCCTATATCAAGAAAGGTGAATATGACCTATGGGATCCATGAAGATGCGAAAGTATATTGCCATAAACTCAAACCATATTACTATGGGATATAATCACAAAAGGAGGACCAAGCCAAAATGATCCTGCATCCTCATCAGTACCAACAAGTTCGCTTGCAGCTAACGCAAAGAAGAAATAATGAGAAAGGCTCTAACATATTGCTTCTGCAATCCCTGATAGCCATCTTCTTAGTTTTCATGATGCCACAAATGCAAAAACCTTATGGACAGCCATAAAAGCAAGATTTGGAGGCAATGAAGCCTCAAAGAAGATGCAAAAGAATCTCTTGAAACAACAATTCGAGACGTTTACTATTGGATCTAGAGAAGAGCTAGACTCAGCATTTACGAAAGGTTTCTGCACATCCTTAGTTATGCTTGAATTATATGATGCTACAGTATCCTTGAGATTGCAAATTTGAAAGTTTCTAAGAAGTTTACCGTCTGTGTGGATGTTGTTGCTACATGATTCGTGGAAAACCTGGATTGGTTGATTGGAGTTTGATGATCTCTACAACAACTTGAAGGTTGTATGAGCTTGTATTAAAGGTGTTTCAATTTAATCTCAAAACATTGCTTTTTTGTCCACAGAAGTCAAAGGCAGTACTTTGAAAACAAAGTACTGTTGAACCTGCACATAACCAAAAGATATACTCAGCTATTCATCGAGCAAGGTGCACCTCGGCTCCCAACTGTGCTTCTCACTCCAGATGAAATCTTATGTTCCTTCTTTGTCAACATGCTCCTATGCCAAACTCATGATGATGATGGACCTGCTGCAAAATTGTTGAAGGATGCTATGAAGAAATTGACATTCGATGGCAAGTGGCTATGATAACAGCAAGGATAAGGAAGTTTATGAGGAAGACAGGAAGACCCATTGACCTCAAGCCAAAGAATGGGATTACCTTTGATAAGTCAAAAATTGAATGCTTTAACTGTCAAAAGTTTTTTTTTTTTTTTTTTTTTTTTTTTTTTTTTTTTTTTTTTTTTTTTTTTTTTTTTTTATTTTTTTTTTTTTTTTTTTTTTTTTTTTTTTTTTTTTTTTTTTTTTTATTTTTTTTTTTTTTTTTTTTTTTTTTTTTTTTTTTTTTTTTTTTTTTGGTCATTTTGCTAGAGAGTGTAGATTTGCTAAATACCAGGAAAACAGAGCAAATGGTCGTAATGAAAAGAGGATTGTGGCTATTGAAGATTCAAACTCAAAAGCCTTGGTGGCAACAGACAACAATGAAGATATTGATTGGACCAAGGAATTTGATGCTGAACCAGTGACATATGCTATGATGGCACTGATGAGTTGATAAAGATGATTGGAGCATAGAGTTTGATGCAGAGCACATGCACTTTGGACAAGATGGACTTGATGATTTTGACTGGAGCAACAAAGCTGATGATGCACCAGTATCTCTAGCTTTGATGGCTACAAACTCAGAGGTACCTTACTGTTCCAAATGTAGTAAATCTTATAAAAAGTTGCTTGAAAGCTATCAAACTGAAAGAGATAATTTTCAAAAAGCTAGGACTGAAATTCTAGGATATCAAATGAGCTTAGAGTCATTAGAAGTCATACTTAAAACACATGAAAAGAATGAATATGCATGGGGTGATAAGTATGAACAGATGGAATATGACTTAAAGTCAAGGGATTTGAAACTAGAAGAAAAACAAAAGGAACTAGATCAAGCCTTAAAAGAAAGAGATGATTTCAAGTCAATACTGAAAAATGGTCAAATGCTTCAGTACTTCAAAATGAAGTTCTAAACAACAAGGTTTTGTTGATAAATCATGTATAGGATTTGGGGTTGAGTCTAGTAGTAGTAAGGATAGTGACAATTCTTCTGGGAGTAGAAATTCGACTGAATCTTTATATACAAACATCCAAAAGACAAAAGGATTCCATTCGGTACCTCCACCAACAGGTACTATCATACCACCTAGGGCAAATGTCTCCTTTACAGGGATAGACGAACTAGCCATTAGGAATAAGGTCCTTAATCAAGAGAATACAAAGTCTAGTCAACCAGAAATTGATAGAAATAAAGTCATAATTGAAGATTGGGTGGATAGTGATGATGAAGAGACTGATGTTTCTGAAATTCAAAAGAACACTGTTTTTAACTCAGAAAATAGTGAAATATCTTTTGAAAACAAGTCACCAAACAGTCAACACAGTGTTGGTCAAGAATCTAGGACAAAGGGACTTGGGAACAAAGGGGGTAAATTATGTTTTGTATGTTACAGTCCTGATCACCTAATCAAAGATTGTAATCTACACGAAAGAACCTTCAAACAAACCCAAACTCATAAACCTCAGGGAACACAGGGTTCAAGGGACACAAGACCAGTGTGGAATAACATCAATAGGGTGAACCATAGTAACTTCTCAGGAAACTCTAGGTACCCTCACCAAAAGAGGTCTTTTACCCCATCAGCAGTGCTTACAAGGGAAGGGTTGAAAAGTACTGCTAGACCAAAAATGACACGAACAGTACCTTCAAAAAGTACTGCTAACGTATTTTATCAAGGTACTGCTAGACCTAGACTACCACACGCAGTACTTTCAAAAAGTACTGGTAGACCTTATTATCCACGGATGGATAATATAAGACCTAGAACCTCAAGTTTTTCACCATCATCAAGGTCTTCTACCACAAGGACTCCTTACAGACCACAAAGACCCAAGAAAATTATGAAGTCTATCTGGGTTAAGAAAGGAAGTACTGTTGGATCACAAGCAGTACTTCCACAAAAAGTAAGAGTCAAAGGGGGTGTCATGATAAATCCAAAACAAACATGGAGACCAAAAGGGAACTATCTAGATTCTGTGAATAGGGATAATGGATCTTACACACTCAAGCAATTTGAGTATGTAACTCCATTAGGGGTATCCAAGTCAGTTATGACTTGGGTCCCTAAAAGAGTCTAATTCTTTAAAATTGTTTGTACAGGGCAATCCAGAAGAAGATCTCAAGGATTATGCTATAATTGACAGTGGATGCTCTGGAAGCATGACAGGAGACAAGAACAAACTGTCTGATTTTAAAGAATTCAAAGGTGGTTATGTGGCTTTTGGAAATGATCCTAAAGGAGGAAGAATCACGGGCAAAGGAACCATCAAGACATCTTGCATAGACTTTGAGAAAGTCAGCTATGTGGAGGAGCTTAAGTTCAATCTCCTTTCTGTTTCTCAAATCTGTGATAAGAAGCACAATGTCCTCTTCACTGATAAGGAGTGTCTTATCTTATCTCCAAAATTCAAGTTTGTTGATGAAGATTTGGTGATACTACGAGCTCCTAGAAAGAATGATGTATACAGTCTGGATCTGAAGAATATTATTCCTTCTGGAGGAGTAACTTGTTTGGTTGCAAAGGCAACAAAGGATGAAGCTGTCTTATGGCACAGAAGATTGGGGCATGTAAACTTCAAGAATATTAACAAGTTGGTTCAAGGCAATCTGGTTAGAGGTTTACCTTCCAAGACATTCAAGCTTGATCATTCATGTCTGGCATGTAGGAAGGGTAAACAGCACAGGGCTTCTTGCAAAAAGATTGAAGAAAGGACAGTCAGAGAACCTTTAGAATTGCTCCATATGGATTTATTTGGACATGTTTCGGTAGAGAGTGTAAATAGGAAGAAGTACTGTTTGGTGGTCACTGATGACTGTAGTAAATTCAGTTGGGTGTTTTTCTTGGCTTACAAGGATGAGACATATGATATGCTTCATGATCTAATTATGGGTTTAGAAAACAAGCTAAGACATAAAGTGAAGACCATCAGGTGTGACCATGGAACAGAATTCAAGAATCATTTAATGAATGAGTTTTGTGCCAAGAAAGGAATCAAGAGAGAGTATAGTATTGCAAGGACTCCACAGCAAAATGGTGTTGCGGAACGAAAGAATAGGACTCTCATTGAAGCAGCTAGAACTATGCTAGCAGACTCTCTTTTACCTATTCAATTTTGGGCTGAAGCAGTTAATACTGCTTGTTATGTGCTTAACAGAGTTTTGGTGACTAAACCTCAGATGAAGACTCCTTATGAAATTTTGATGGGCAGATCTCCTAACATCAGTTTCATGAGACCTTTTGGATGTCCTCTGACTATACTTAATACCCTAGATCAATTGGGTAAGTTTGATGGCAAGTCAGAAGAAGGCTATCTGTTGGGATACTCTACTAGCAGCAAAGGTTTTAGAGTCTATAACAGGGTAACAAGAAAAGTTCAAGACTGTCTTCATGTAGACTTTCTTGAGAATCAGGAGAATCAAAAAGGAAAAGGTCCTGATTGGATGTTTGATCTTGAACTTCTAACTCCTTCAATGAATTACATACCTGTAAGGAAAGAAAACTATGCTGATTCAGGAGGAAATGTATCAACCTATGATGATGTTGAAGATTTAGATGACCAGCAGTTTATTGTTCATGGTCCAAGCATTCATGCAGCTCAGAATACGCATTCAGAGGAACGTACTGCTGACAAAGAAGTTCCATTGTCCTCTGAGGAACAAGCTCTACATGATGAGCTTGTGAGTTTGATGCATCAAGAATCTATTGCTAAAGTTCATAATGATGCTCAAAGGAACGCTTTTGAAGAGGAAAAGAGGAGAATAGCACTTGAAAAGGGAAAAGAAAGTGCCAACAGTACTTTAACTCTAAGTACTGCTAACACACCTTCTCAAAGTACTGGTAATACACCTACAGATTCTGATGATGATGTTCCAAAAGATGGTGTTTTCTCTACAAATTCTTTTGATGATGAAAATACAGACAATGAGGAAGATGGAGCGCCTGATTACAACAACATGGATCACACCATTGATGTCAGCTCTACTCCTACACTTAGAATTCATAAGAATCATCCTCAGAGTCAGATTATTGGCAAAAGTACTGCTGGGGTTCTAACAAGAAGAAAGCTTAAAGAAAGTGCTTCTGACCAACATCAAGCATTGCTGTCTTTTATACAAGGCAGAATAGAACTAAACCAAAGTGAACAACAAACATGCTTGTTTTGCTTGTTTCTTATCTCCAGAGGAACCCAGAAAGTCTCACAAGCCTTAGCAGATGAAAGTTGGGTAGAAGCGATGGCAAGAAGAACTGCGTCCAATTCAAGCTACAAGAGGTAGTGGTGTTATGTGACCTACCAGAAGGCAATAGGTGATTGGAACAAATGGGTTTATTTGAAACAAGAGAGATGTAACGATACTATTAACCAAGAACAAAGCGACGCCATTGCACAAGGTACAGACAAGAAGAAGGTGTGATATGATGAATTATTTGCTCCAGTTTGCCAGAATTGAAGCAATTCAGACTCTTTTGGCATTTGCATCTTTCATGGGCTTTACTGTCTATCAGATGGATGTCAAAAGTGCATTTTTGTATGGCAACATCACAGAAGAGGTATATGTCAAACAGCCTCCAGGTTTTGAAGATCCTGCTCATCCAAACAAGGTTTACAGAGTTGTCAAGGCACTTTACGGCCTGCATCAAGCTCCAAGAGCATGGTATGAAAGACTTTCAACTGTTCTTTGAAGCATGGATAAGGAGAGGGGCTATTGATAAAACTCTGTTTATTAAGAAGGATAGAAGAGATATCATGTTGGTACAGGTATATGTTGATGATATCATCTTTGGATCTACCAAGTCTTCTATGGTGAAGGATTTTGAAGATCTTATGCAAAAGGAATTCAAGATGAGTTCCATGGGTGAACTCACTTTCTTTTTTTTGGGCTTCAATCAAGCAATCTAATGGTGGAATTTTTCTAAGTCAGTACAAATAGTGTGAAAGGACATCTCAACAAGTTGTCTTTAGAACCATTAAGGCCAGCATCTACTCCATATTGAAGCTCATAAATCTTAGGAAAAGATGAAGAAGGTGAAGATGTTGAGTACACTTATACAGGTCTATTGATTGTATGTCTCATGACTTAAACTGCTTTCAAGACCAGACATAAAATAGCCTGTTTGTCTTAGTGAAGAATTTCAAGTCACTCCAAAGGTTTCATCATCTACACGTCAAAAGGACTTTAGGTATCTCAAACATCAACCTAATATGGGTTATGGTATCCAAAAGAGCACCCTTTTCATTTGGAAGCTTTTCGATAAGAGACTATGCAGGTGACAACCATTAAGAATATACTAACATTCAAGAGGATGTCAAATATCTTGGCAGAATACTAGTTTCTTGGCAATGCAAGAACAAACCTTTGTGGTATCTCTCTTACAGACAAAATGTTAGCAGCAGCAAGTTGTTGTGCTCAGTTCTTTGGATGCAAAATCAACTAACTTGATTATGATTTAATTTCATGAACACTGAGATCCATATAGACAATGAGGACAACCAATTCATTGTGAAGAATCATGTTTTTTCCTCAAAGACCAAGCCTAACAGATACGACATGCACATCATTCGAGATTGTTTAAGACAAAGCTCATTAATGTAGTCAAGTTCATACTGATAGACAAATCGCAGCATTTTATCTCCAACCAAAGCTTTGAATTTGTGCAAGTTTAAATTTTTGGTGAGTAATAATTGGGATGAAAGAACCCATAGCTATCTTGAGGGTAGATCACCTATAAATTACTGGTGATCAAGTAAGTACGTTTGGTTAGATTGGATTTTTTGAAGCACATTAAGCTATATTTTAGAGGGGAGGTATGAATGATTTTACAAGAAGTTTGATGATTTGAAGAGATAATTGGCAAAGTTCAAGGTTGACCGTTGCACATATTTGAGTGGACATCTTTTCGTGTTTGAAAGTACTGCTAATCCAACTCAAATTACTGCTTGGCGCTAAGAAAGTACGCTTAGACAACAAAGTACTGTCTAACGTCGTACAACAGTTCAAACATATCGTAATTTAGCCTAAAACCGTAACAACAACGTAACATCTTATTAGCCGTCGCAACCATAAAATACTCAACTGAAAGCATTTTCTCTCACTTTACTTATTTTCATTCAAACATTACTTTAATTTCCAACCTCCTACGCACATCCAATTCTTTTCAAATGGCCAACAATCGCTCTTGTACAAGCAAACATGATGGCGTGTGGTGGAAAAGACGCTCAGAAATGCGTGATTTTTTACAAATCATCGATTTTCTCACCGGCTGCTCCATTAATTATATCTTGTTGGTCGATACTGATCTCATCGTCCTTGGCTTCACAATTTATGGGTGCTCCGCGCTCTCTCCAAGTGATCAATGACGTACCTCATATCCGCGCCCAAGGTAGACTGGCAAGAAAGATTTGATTTCTGAAGCAACCATTCGAGCAGACCTATACTTTGATGCGAAAAAATGGAGTTGATGCTTACCCTAAGACAAGTCATTTGGGACGTGCTCAGATGATATTGGCTAACAGGGTGAACTTAGTCACCACACACTTTCTCTAAACCGTTATTTACCCACAGTGAAGTACTTGGTCCATGTATTACTTCACTGCCTTAGTCCTAAGAGCACTTCATGGGAACAATTTGGGACAAACATTGCCTCCTGCACTCGTAGGTTCGACCACAAACAAAGTTAATTTTCTCCTTGATGATTCTAACCGGGAAGCTAAACAATTGAATTGGTTACACCTTTTCTTATGTATCCTAGGTTCGTTCAATTGTTTTTGAACAAGCAGTTAGAAGGAGTAGACCAGACTCGGACTTTATACCCATCCGTTTTTCTCTTCTTCGCAAGGTGTTTACATATTAATAGGAAGCATAGTTACTAAGTTCCCTGTATGATTATCACCCTTGACTCCAGTCTATGTTTAAAGTAGTCACACATGCAGCGGAGGAAGCACAGAGTACTAGTCCTCATTCTAGGTCTGCAAGTTCAGCAAGGGATGCTCAGGCACTCCTAACCAAAGTGCGCACAATTTCTCAAAGTGCTGCTCATTCTCAACGTAACTGGCTTCAGTACAACTTACTGCTTCCTATCCATGATACGTTAACTCTCAAGGGACTGCTGAAATCCAAAGACTGCTGACATCCAGAGGTACGGATGACCCTCATGATGCTGCTTACTATTCTAATCTCCCAATATATACTACCACAGATGTGTCCAAACATCTGGAGGAGATGGATGGACTTTAGATGTATATGCTTTGAACAGAGATTTATGGAAGACTCAAGAAGGCATCTCTTTCTCAAGCTAAACAAAATACTTCCAGCTCAAAGCCAGCACATGAAATTTTCCAATTTGTCCAGCCTGTGTCAAATAATCATGCTCTTTGGGTAAAGAGGAATCAAACTTAAAAGCTAAAAGAGACGTACAAAAGAAGCATAAGAACAAGTGTCATTCATTTAAATTAGAGGAGGTAATAAGGATGAAGGGAATTTTGTCTGAAGAGCATACAAAGTTCAAGAAGAAGATTTCGCACATCCTTTCTTTGATGATACTGCTGATCAGATGCTGTTACTCCTAATTTGGAAAGAAGAAGTGATAGACTGAAAAGTTTAATATTTTAGGAGAAAGAAGCTATCTAATGAAAGAGAGTGGAGTAACAGAAGAACTGGATTATGGAGACAACTCAGTACTCTAGACAAGGTACTATTCCCAAGGATCCTAAATTTTTGAGGAGGAAGCAGACCTTCAAGCCCACTCCTCCAATTCAATTTTATGGACTCTGAAGGAACAACTTAAAGCTGCTGAGTCTTGTATCTATTTCAATACCAAGAGGTTTGAGCATACCTGGTCCCATACAATCTCAACCCTCAACACCAACTCAAGTACTAGAATACTCAACGACTGACCTAAAGATAAAGGCAAGGATACTGGTTGAAGAACCTAAAAAGAAGAAAATGACTCATCAACAAATGCAAGAGCCTTGGAAACGACAAATGATGAGAGGTTGCTAAAAAAAAAAAAAAAAAAATTAAGCTGAGTGGGATGCAGAAGAAGAAAGAAAGAGTTTTGAAGAGTTGGAAGACAACAAAGCCAAAGACACTTTAAGGAAACTACTTCTCTTTGCTCAAGAAAGGAATCAAATGATGAGTTTTTCTTAAAAGGTCAAGGATACAAAAATTTGCAAAAACTTAAGTATCCCAGATGATGAATTGACGACAAAGTCAAGCATCTATCTAAAGACCCTTCAAAAGACTTATTCCAATGGATTCAGAGAACAGAAAGGATTCGTTGAAGGAAATGAGATCAAAAAGACTCTTAAGGGAAAAGGAAACAACAATATCTGAAGAACAGGCCTATCAAAGAAGCCTAAGTTAAGAACAGAAACCAATGATGAGCCTCAGAAATTATCTAGGGTTGTAGACTTTGAAAAGAAATGCACAAGAAAAAGGAGTCACTAGAAAGAATCTCCATGATTACAGAGCTCCAGTTAATGATTCACCTGATGGAGAGTAAATCTATAATTCACAGAGAGAATCAATCATTTTAGGGCTTTTGATACATTATGGGAGATACTGCATGTCTTAGATATAGCCAAAAAAAGACAAAGAATTTATATCACCAATATAGATGTTGTGAATTACTATAATGAGCTCATTCTCCAACCGGCATAGTATTGATGCTTCTGGTGATCTAAACATTATTTGGGAGACGGCTGAATCAGTGATTGATGACTTTTGGAAGGATCAAGAAGAATGGAGATTAAAAGATGGAGGGTTCATGAATCTTCGGGAGTCATACTCTATAGATATGAAGATGGCACAATGAATTCATATGTTGGCTGAGAGAAAGATATCCTCTATCAAGAGAGTTGTTGAAAGAGATTGCTGAACATGGAATGGAAGTTTTGAAGACGAAAGTGAGACAGCCATTACTTTGATACAATGATCATTTTGTGGACAACGACAAATGTGGAACAATTCTTAAACAACTGGTATGTTTTATCAAATTTTTTTTTATGATATATCTTACTTTAGATAAACATACATAACAGTGACAAAGCAGTACTTTGTTTAACGTACTGCTATGTAAAAAAACAAAACAGTACCTTGATAGAAGTTAAGCTAGTTAAAAAGTTGTTTTTGAAATATGATGAAGGATTGAGTGTGCAAAAGATTTAAGGCACAGAAATTTGAATGTCAAACTGTTTTTTAAGGATTTTAGTGTTTGGTTAACCACCACACAGCAAATGATTATTCAAGTCACCATGTCTTACAAACAAAAATTGACTAGTCACAAATCAAACAGTTTTGGTAAGAACCTCAAATCTGTTGATGGAATGACAATTTACCAAAAATTGTATGGTGATCATACACCATGGTATACACTGAATTATTGGCTACCTCCAAAGCAAACGGCTTTTTGGTAAAGGAGAACTCAAATCCTGATAGCTTTAATAGTTTTGCTCAAAACTATCTGGTCTCAACTCACCAATGTTTTATTACTGAAGTTGACAAGTCCTGAGCAACGCTACAGGAAAAGACTAAATCAAAATCCGTTTATGGTTGTAATGACTTAGAGCCAAAAGTCATATAGTAACTCAAACAGTATGTATTCAATGTTCTGATTTGAAGTGATTTTCAGTTCATCATGGATTATTACCTTTTCTAGGTACCAAAGAACTGACTAGCCCAAGAGTGAATGGCTGCTTGGTAAAGGCTCATAAAATCCATTCATGTTGCTGAAAAGACATGTTGCTGAGAAGAACAATCTGGTTGAGGCAAAGACAAAGATGTTTGAAGAAATGTGTATGTTCAAGATAAGAGATTTCATTTCAAGATGCTCAAACAGATTGTGTACAAGATACTGCTCAAAGGATGAAGCTTAAAAAGATTGAAGGCAAGTACTGCTTAAATGACAAGATAGACTGATGCTTAATAAAGAAGACCAACTATCAAGAAACTTGAAGTCAAGCAAGTAGAATTCAAGTTAGGGGAGGATTGTTGGAATACACGCAAAAGGTCAAAGAACTAGCTGAATGAAAGATCAAAGTACATGCTAAGTAGAAAGGTCAAGGTACTGCAGACAAAGATCAAAGTACGCCCGTGGATATATGAACTAAAAAAGTTTAAACGTTTGTTTTAGCATTATATCTGTAACAGTTATTATGATAAGTATCAATAGTGTTTAAGATATACAAGGACTGTACATCAACTAGAGGTCATCCTTAAGTTATAAAAAAGGATCTCAAGGAAGATTATTAGAATATAGAACAAACTAGAAAAACACGAAGTTAAGATTATTAGTATTGTATTAGAGGGATCTGCAAATTTAGCAGATTCAAAAGGGTTATATAAGAAATCGTTTGAGAAACCTACTGTGTTGTTTTTCTTCATAATAACGCCAACTAGATTCCGCATAGTTGACAGTATATCAGTGTTTCATTAAGGAATATCGATCCTACAAATACCCAAAAATTTAACACAATATCTTATACATGCATGTATACATCCGATATATAGATAAGAAGCACAAAGATATTTATAGTTTGCAAAACACGTTTCTTAAAACCATGGGATAATCCCTTCTTTTTGAGACCAAGACTTTAAGGCTTCCTTAGTTTACTCATCTTGTCTTTCACTAGTCCTTAGGGTACTTAAGGCCTTAGCTAGTCATATTACACACACTTCTTATTATCAAGGTGAAAAACACAAAAATTCTTCCTCCTCCTCCCCTTTAGCTCACGGCAACCACAACACCATCACTAACTCTATACCAAATTTTACTTATCACATTTACACACATTCCTATTATATATCTAAGATGTCCTAAGAAGATTTGAAGGCTTGGTTAAGTCTTTACAAGTGTTAAGCAAGAAAAAAAAAGATTAGGGTTTAGGGTTTCAAGATCTTGCAAGCTTTGGTTTATAATCTAAACAAGGGTTTAGAACATATTTCTCATCATCATACATCAATATACGGTTATCTAAAGCTCTTTATGTCGTTACATTAATCATCTTTATGTGTATATATGTTCTATATAGCAAAATCACCATTAGGTTACTTTTAAACATGTGGAATGGATTTTTA
The DNA here is from genome assembly GCA_026074375.1 of Tanacetum coccineum. Lineage (NCBI taxonomy): Eukaryota > Viridiplantae > Streptophyta > Magnoliopsida > Asterales > Asteraceae > Tanacetum > Tanacetum coccineum. The sequence continues at coordinate 17,750 of BQNB010055286.1, forward strand.
CTTGTAATTATGATTTCATGTGATGTAAAGAACTTGTTGATCTTGATAATCTTGGGCAAAATATGGAAAAATGGACTATATAATATATGAGACTTATAATATAAAGAGTTATAAAGGACTTGTGGTAATTTATGAAGTTAAAAAGTATATAAAAACAAAGTTATATAATAAACCCCCAAAAGATATATAGGGGCTGGTTATTGGGTTCGTGTAGGTAATAGCCCTAATGATGTTTTTATAAAGAAAGTACACCTCATGACGATTCCAAAATGAAAAGATAACTCGAAAAACAGATTTTATAACGAAAATATACGACGATTACCAAGTTTACGTTAAATATATACTTTTATAAAAATATTGTAATAAAGTTAACTATTCACCACAGAAATACTATACTTATAAACACATCAATAACTCGATAGAAACTTTTAAATACCGAAGACGTGCCGAAAGAATCGCAAAAAACGGAGAGTAAAACGGAATACGTTACTACATTTACGATACTAAATCTATAAAAATAAAATATAAAACTGATATGAACATAAAATCACTATTCATACGGAAAAATTCAATTTTAAAAATATTATATTTTGATAACACCAAATAACAAGAAGTTCTTAAACATAGATCCAGGCATTAAGTTGTAAGCATACGTAGGTCTTAAAACGAAGGCTGGACGTAAGAAACGAAAGAAACGGACTTAAAACGAGAAAGTTACGTCAATATTTACTAAGTATACTTATAAACGTTTTTACTTTATAAATATGATTTCACTAAAACGATTAGATGGTGATGTAGCTATATAGAATTATATATAGTATCAGTTAATCAAAGTACTATATTACTAGGGAGTTTCATAATGAGGCCTCTTCGGGGTGGCGTATCGACGAGTTGTTGGATTTACGATTTAAAGTGTCCTAGCTCCTCATACGTCACTACATGACCTCTTAATTATGATAGCCCGAACGATAGTATGATGAGCTATACGACCTATAAATAATCAAAGTGTTTAGTACTTATACGACCTATATTGGATTAGGTTGCCTTCGGATTCCTTTGTGACGCATTTTTCTATTGTGAATACTTGTTGATTACCATTCACTCGAGGTGAGTTCATAGCCCCCTTTTTACTACGTGATTGTTTTACAAAATCTACGGGGTGAATTACATTGCTTGTTTTACTATTGGACACAAGTGTTTTTCTAAGTGTTTACAAAGTGTATGCTATCCAGATTACTGCCTGAATATTATTGCTAAGTTACCTTATTGCCGTAAAGTCCCTATTTATCATGAACCGTTAATTGCTATTGTAGTAAGCGTGAGTGTTGTGGATAGATCTATCGGGACTGACAATCCCCACCTTTCCTTGGGTCACTAGTTTGATCAAGGTGCATTTAACATTGAGAGGTGTTAGGTTGTTGGCAAGCATCCTATATTCTGATTGGGGCACAAATCTAGTTAAGGCTTCGGGGTCATGAGCTTAGTGCAATAATAAACGTTTTGGACTACTGAATGTGTTTCAGAGTCTACTATTACTTCGATCTTGTGGTCCACCCTTTTTACCGATAAACCTATGATTTCACTCAACCTTTGTGTTGACTTTTAGCATGTAATTTCCAGGTCCAGGGTAAAGAAGATTGGACGGAGAAGCGAGATGTCGGATATCAATGAAGATGATCCTGTGTTACTATATTCCAATGCAACATTTATTATCTTTAAAAACTTAATATCATCTTTGGTACTAAGAATGCTTTGTTTAATTAAATATGTACTTGAAATGTTTATGACTTTTAAAACATATGTGACCTAATGTATAAACTCTGATATTTTGCTATGGCATCGAATGAAATCTTGTCTTAAACGTCCATTATGGTCGTTTACTATATCTTGATTATTGTACATTGACGTAGCACCCCATTGTTACCATTCCTCTGCTACCTGATTTTGGGGGTGTTAAAGATGGTATCAGAGCCAAGGTTATAGGGAACTGGGGACCATAATTATCAAACCTAGTCCTATGAACCATAAAGTTTAAAGGTTTTCATTTCTTTCATTTTAAAGATAGAATCCTTCAACGCTCTCGATATCCTCGCGCGCGTATTCCCTGATCCTTACTTACTTTTTTTTTTTATTTCAGATTGTCTAATTGCATAATATACGTAATCTTATATATATAGATACTTGGTTAAAATTCGATCTCTTACGTCTATCTTTTGACATATCAATATCAATTCATCGATCAATTATATAAATGAATCGACTATCTGCTTAATTATGATTATTTATAACATTCCTCCCATTATTTACCATGAGTCCATGACCACTGCATACCTTTACAAATTCTTAAAGAATTGTGTACTTGTGTTGCCAGAATTATGCCGCCCAGGAGATTTAAGAAGAAATTTGTTAGGAAGATAGTGGAAAAGCGTATGGCCAAAGCCATTACAAAATATGAAAAGACAAGAGCTGGCGACAAACAATCTGGTGGATCCGGAATCAAACAATACTGGAGGAACTGTTATACCAGAGATGCATGGATGTTCGTAAAATACATTAAAATGGCAAGCTCACTCTTTCAGGGACAAAGGTGGATTCGGGACTAAAACGTTGGTTCGAAAAGATGGAGCAAGTGTTTGAAATTTGCAAATGTGCTGAAGATGACAAAGTGAAGTTTGCTATGTGCACGCTCGAGGGTCGTGCTCTAACCTGGTGGAACGGAAATATACAGACTTTGGGACTTGCTAATGCTAATCAGATCCCCTGGAGCAACGTGAAAGCTTGAGACCCACTGAATACTGCACAGCAACGTATAAAAATCACAAGAATGATGGAACAAGAACTTTGGACTCTGACTCTGAAAGGAGATGATATCGAAGCTTACAGTAATCGTTTCCACGAACTAGTTCTGATGTGTCCTGAATTGGTGTCCACTGAAAGTAAGAAGATTGAAAAGTACATTCGTGGGTTTCCTGAAAGAATCAAAGGAAACATCACTTCTTCAAAGCCTGCGACCTTGCATGAGGCAATCAACATGGCCCGTGAACTGGTCGAGCAATCAGTTCAGGGTAGGGCTGCAAGAATTGGGGAAAGCAATAAAAGGAAATGGGAAGACAACCAGAGAAACAACAACAACAATAACCATAACTACAACAATAACCACAACAACAACAATAACCGCAACCGAAACAACAATCATCACCAGCAACAAAACAGGAGACCAGAAACTGTCAGAGGCATAGCAGAGCCCAGCGTGTTGAGGAAAGATTTATGCTGGAAATTTACCAAAATGCAACCGGTGCAACTTACACCATCATGGACCGTGTCCTCAAAAGTGCCAGAGATGTCAAAGAATAGGTCACATGGAGAAGGATTGTAGAGTTAGGCTTCAGGGTACAGGTAATGACTTCCTGCAGAATGTAACTTGTTTCGGGTGTGGTGAGAAAGGACATTTCAAGGACAAGTGTCCGAAAGCAGGGAACTAGCAAAATGATGGAGCTTGTGGGAGAGCTTACGTGGTGATTGAAAATCCACAGCAGAATCCGAATGTAGTCACGAGTACGTTTCTTCTTAATGATCACTACGCTTGTACTCTCTTTGATTCGGGTGCTGAGAAGAGTTTTGTATCTTTTGCGTTTGCACATTTTATTGATATTGCCCAAGCCACTTTAAATACTAGTTATGAAATCGAATTAGCAGACAGAAAAGTTGTTAGCACCAATACCATTTTACGTAGTTGCACCTTAGTCTTGTGTAATCACGTGTTCAAAATAGACTTGTTACCAACCCGGCTAGGTAGTTTTGATGTTATCATTGGAATGGATTGGTTGGCATACCACCGAGCTCTCATCGATTGTTATGAGAAGATTGTCCGTATTCCTCTTCTGAATGGCAAGATTCTTGAAGTTCAAGGAGAGAGGCCGGAAAAGGATCTTTGTTCACTTGCATGTATCAAGGCTGATGAGAAAAACCTTGATGACATACGTGTTGTCCGAGACTTCCTAAAGGTATTTCCAGACGATCTGTTAGGTTTACCTCTTATGCGAGAGATAGAATTTCGCATTGATCTGATTCCAAGCGCATCGCTAATTGTTAGATCTCCATACCGGTTAGCCCCTTCAGAAATGTTAGAATTTTCAAACCAGCTAAAGAACTCAAGATAATGGGTTTTATTCAAGCCAAGTCATCACCATGGGACAACCCGAACTTTTTTGTCAAGAAGAAAGACGGTTCGATGAGAACGTGTATTGACTACAGGGAACTAAACAAGTTGACTATAAAGAACCGTTACCCTCTCCCTAGAATTGATGACTTGTTTGACCAATTATAAGGTGCGTGTTGTTTTTACAAGATCGATCTTCGCTCGGGATATCATCAGTTGAGAGTCCGAGAGGAAGATATACCCAAGACCACGTTTAGAACTCGATACAAACACTTTGAGTTCACAGTCATGCCATTTGGACTGACAAACGCGCCAGCAATATTTATGGACTTAATGAACCGCATCTGCAAGCCGTATTTGGACAAATTTGTAATTGTGTTCATTGACGACATCTTAATCTACTCAAAGTCAGAAGAAGAACATGAAGTCCACCTGAAGACGATTTTAGACTTACTCGAGAAGGAGAAGTTATACGCCAAGTTTTCTAAGTGTGAATTTTGGTTGAAAGAAGTTCAGTTCCTAGGATATGTGGTCAACCATGAAGGTATCCACGTAGATCCTAGCAAGGATGAGTCTGTCAAGAACTGGAAGACTCCTGAATCGTCAACTGAAATCCGTTCATTTTTAGGATTGGCGAGTTACTACCGGAGATTTATTAAGAATTTCTCCAAGATCGCCAAGCCCCTCACCTTGTTGACTCAAAAGAATAAGGCTTATGTGTGAGGCGATAAGCAAGATGAAGCTTTCTAAATTATGAAGGAGAAACTATGCAATGCTTCTGTGTTAGCACTCCTCGATGGACCCGACGACTATGAGTGTTCTATTATAAGCAATCAAAACAGGTTTTGGGAGGTGCTGATGCAGCGGCCAAAGTGATAGCATACCGTCAAGACAGTTGAAGACGCATGAGAAAAATTATACCACCCATGACCTGGAGCTGGGTGCGGTGGTGTTCGCTCTTAAAATCTGGAGACATTATCTTTATGGAACGAAAAGTGTTATCTACACTGACCACAAGAGTCTCCAGTACATCTTTGACCAGAAAGATTTGAATATGCGCCAAAGGCGGTGGATCGAACTACTCAGTGACTATGAGTGTGAGATCAAATACCACCCGGGCAAGGCAAATGTGGTGGCTGATGCCTTGAGTAGAAAAGAAAGGCTCAAGCCAAGGCGAGTACGTGCTATGAGTATTACTATCCATTCTGGAATTAAGACTAAGATTTTGGAAGCACAGGGTGAAGCTTCCAAGGATCTCAAAGCCCCAGCTGAATGGCTAAGAGGATTAGAAATACACTTTGAACGACGAGGTGATGGTGAAATTTACTTCTTCGATCGTATATGGATTCCATCAGTTGGTGGTGTAAGGAAATTGATTATGGATGAGGCTCATACTTCTAGGTATTCAATACATCCGGGTGCAGATAAGATGTACCATGATCTGAGAGACTTGTATTGGTGGCCTGGTATGAAGAGAGACATTGCTGAGTACGTTAGCAGGTGTCTTACGTGCTCTAAGATCAAAGCCGAACATCAAAAACCCTCAGGATTACTTCAACAACCAGAAATCCCAGAGTGGAAATGGGAGAAGATAACAATGGACTTAGTCACAAAGTTGCCCAGAAGCAGCAGTGGGTATGATGCGATTTGGGTCATTGTAGATAGATTGACCAAGTCGGCTCACTTCTTACCCATTCGTGAAGATTTTAAAACGGAGAAGCTGGCAAGAATTTATATCAACGAGATCGTAGCAAGACATGGTGTGCCGGTGTCAATCATCTCAGACCGTGATGGTCGATTCGCGTCACACTTATGGCAAGCTCTCCAGAAGGCGTTAGGTACAAAACTACATATGAGTACGGCTTACCACCCTGAGACCGACGGTCAGAGTGAGCGTACTATTCAGACGCTGGAGGATATGCTACGAGCTTGTGTTATGGATTTTGGTGGCAGTTGGGATACTCACCTCCCGTTGGTTGAGTTTTCTTATAATAATAGTTACCACACGAGCATTAAGTGTGCACCATTCGAGGCTCTGTACGGGCGGAAATGTAGATCCCCCGTGATATGGACTGAAATTGGAGAAAGTCAGCTTATTGGACCAGAACTTGTGCAAGAAACGACAGAAAAGATTTTTCAGATTAAGGAAAGGTTGATAACGGCAAGAAGTCGTCAGAAAAGCTATGCTGATAAGAGACGTAAGCCTCTTGAATTCGAAGTTGGAGACCGAGTGTTACTTAAGGTATCTCTGTGGAAAGGAGTGGTACGATTTGGTAAGAAAGGAAAACTGGCACCACGGTATGTGGGACCGTTCGAAATAGTAGAGCGTGTTGGACCAGTAGCTTATCGACTAAAATTACCCCAGGAGCTGAGTTGTGTTCACGACACGTTTCATGTGTCAAATCTCAAAAATGTTTGGCTGAGCCAGATGTTCAAGTGCCTTTAGACGAGATCGAGATTGATGAAAATCTGCGATTTGTCGAAGAACCTATTGAGATAGTGGAACGAGATGTGAAGAAGCTAAAGCGAAGAAGAATCCCATTGGTCAAAGTACGTTGGAACTCTCGGCAAGGAGCTGAGTATACTTGGGAACGTGAAGACCAATTCCGGAAGAAATATCCGAATCTCTTCTCTGAATCCGTACTTTCCTCAAGTGCCGCAACTTAAGCCTTGAGGACAAGGCTCTTCTAACCGGAGGAGACTGTAACATTCCGTATTTTCAGGTCATTTTCGACGTTATCTATTTTACGAGTTATTTTTTTTTCGTACGCGTTCGCTTTTAATATTAAGTATCAGGTTACATCGCGTAAACTAAAAATCAACGATTAATGTAAACGGACACCAAACGAATTAAAGTATTCGTCAAGCAAGCCATATACTACTTTTAGGAAAGTAGTAATCAACTTTTTATATTTTATTTTTGTCGGTTACGTAAAACGTTTACGTTTCGCAATAAAACGCGTTTAGGCGAACCCGGAAATCACAAATCACTAAATATGCCCTAAATAACCCTAGATATTTCAGATATTTGTTAGATACTTTTTTAGATATTGTTAGATATTTATCAAAAATATCTTTTAGATATTTTCCTTTAACTTAACCCTAGTTAACTTAACTAGTGTTCCTTAACCTTAGTTAAGCCCTATATAAAGCCTAAACTAGAAAACATAAATCATAACATATATTTCTTAACAAATTTTTCACACATTTCTCTCATTTCTCTCATCATATATCACGGCTCAAAACCATCTCCATAACACATCCATACTTTGATTTTCTAGATCAAATACAAGTGTTCTTACATCTATTCTAAGAAAGATCGGAGGGTTGATTTCTCGTTTCGAAGATTTAAGAAAGTTTGTGCAACATTCGGGTTTCAAAGGATTAAGGGTTTTTCTAGTGTTATAATCTCGGGTTTGATATCCAAAACAAGAGTTTAGATCATTTGTTCTTCATCACATCATTCGATCCTACCTACGTATTATCACAAAATCCTTTATACTTCTTTCATTTCATGATTTTATGTGGTTTACATGTTCTTTATAGCTAAATCAACCATTTAGAACCTTAGAATAGTAAAAAGAAGTTTTTACCTAGGGTTATGAAATTATACACTTTTTTTATGCAATGTGTTGTATATAATCATGGAAAAATGGATCTATAATTATGTTTACATGTTGTATTCAGAATAAACCTAAATTATGTATACATTAGTTTTTTTACAGAGTTTAAAGAAAGTATACTCCTTGGATAATAACGGGCTGATTCCAATCATTCGACACTTAAACTAAAAGGGGTATAGTTTTTTGACTTTTTATAAAAATAAGACGCCTCATGACGAATCCCAAAAATGATAAAGAAACTTTGAAAACACACGATTTTATAACGAAAAAGAATACGATAAAAATATGATTTACGTTAAATACCGGTTTTATAAAACTGTTTTTATAAAAATAACTATCATAAAAAAGTTAAATTTATAAAACTAATAAAAATAACCATCACATATATGATATAAACTTTTAAAACGAGATCGAATCGAAAGAATCGCTAAAAACGGAACTATAGTACAAAACAATACTACAATTACGAGTTTAAACGCTAATTAAAAAAACGTAAAAACGGGTTTAAAGCTTTGTGAACAGTAAAAATTACTATTCACAACAGAAAGTTGAAATTTCATATCTAATATTTATGAATCACTATCGTCTTTGTAACAAAGCGTGGGCGTAAGAAACGCAAATTAGGGCTTAAAACTCAAAAGTTTTGATATATTTACTAAAACGGATAATAAAAAACGTTTTTTACTTAATCAACCATAATTTCCAAAACAAATATATGGTGATTGAGCTATATAGACCTATATGTTGGTATTATTAACAAGTGCAAATATTACTAGGACTTTCATAATAGGCCTCTTTCGGATGTCGTATTGACGAACTGTTGGATTTACGATTTAAATATCCTAGCTCCTCCTGTACGTCAATGTCATGACCTCTCAAATTATGATAAGCCCGAGACGATAGTAAATGAAGATAACTATATAGGATTGACATGGTAGATATTAGAACGACTTACTTGAATTACTGAACGACCCATAATATACTTGGTTGCATTTGGATATGTTCCGTGATGACGTTTTCATGCCATTTACCTGAATATTCATCCTTTCACTCAAGGTGAGTTCATAAGCCCCCAATTCTATCTCCTTGTTTTATAAACTCTACGTGGAGGAATTAACATGTTTGTTTACTACGGACACAAGTGTTTTGTTTTCAAACTGTATGCTATCCAGATAATTACCTGCATATTATTGCATAAGTTACCAACAAGTGCAATCTAAGTCCCTTACCCATATCATGAACCCGACAATTAACATACAATTGTTAGCGCTAGCGTGTTGTGGATAGATTCTACGACATAACAATCCCCACCTTGAATTTCTGGTCACAAGTTGACCATGGTGCATTTAACATTAAGAATAACTTATAGTGTTTTTGGCAGACACCCTGACCACTTAACCCTCTTAGGGGCCAAAACATGTTAAGGCTTCGGGATATGATCTTAGGCAATAATACATGTTTTTGTGACTTTCGGAATATGACTTCGTCCTCCATACTTAAATCTTATTGGTCACAACTTTTTACCTTATAAACCTATGAATTCACTCAACCTTTGTGTGACCTTTAGCATGTTTAATTTCAGGTCCTCAGATATAAGCTTGGATGGGAGCCGTGAAAGATACGGATGAAAAGCGGATTCTGGTTTTAATTAAATTCGATGCAACTTTATCTATAAAAAACTTATGTCGTCTTTTGGGATTATTAAGCTTTTGTTTAAAGAACTTATGTAGTATGTCTTTTCTTTTCAAAACTTATGGGACCTAATGTATAAACTCTGATTTTGCTATAATGCATCGAATGTTCTTGTTTAAAACGCCATTTTAGGTCGTTTCCTATATCTTGATTGTTGTACTTTGACGTAGCACCCCAATGTTACCATTCCGCTGCATATCAGATTTTGGGGGTGTTACAATGGTGATTAGATATAAGGACTTGAAAAGGGTAGTTTTTCCTTAATCAGCTACTATTAAAAAAAGGATTTTGAAAGTTGCAATTAGAAATGCATGCACTATAAATAAAGTACATATCATCACCTTTTAAAATACTTAAAAAATATGAAACCGATTGTCACTTAAAAAATAAAAAGTATAATAATGAACTAAAAAAATACAAAATAACCTACAAAGATCACATATTAAACATATGATCACTTTTCGGGTCAAATTGCGGGTCACATTTTTATAATCAAAAACCTAATTCCTTCGATCCGATTACCCTACACGATAACACCCATTTATCGGAAAAAAAAATTATATTTTCAAAACGCATCCTGAATTTTAACCTATTTACGACTTTTTTATATAACAAACTTTATTTATCAAATAGGAAGCGCATATCTACCGATTCATTCGGGAAAAGACCGTCATTGAAAAGATCGTCGAATTGCGAACAAAATGTTTGCCCGTTGTGTAAAGCTATTGGAATGACAATATGATTTTTTCTTATAATGTATTGTTTTTTTTCTTTTGGAAGAATGAATGGTTTATTTCAAAGA
>BQNB010055286.1:28148-39175 GCA_026074375.1 Tanacetum coccineum
AATGGACCTAGCAACAAAATGATATTAATGCATGGGTAAAAGAGTCCATCATTCTATTTAGTGAGTTGTATATATGTAGATTATAGCTTACCATCGAGTATATGTTTGTAGTACGACATTTTGTTATGTATTTGGCAGTGAAGGAAATAACAAAAAAAAAGAAAAAAAAAACAATTCCAAACAGTAATTAAATACCTTTGCATGAATAGGTTAGAGGGTAGGGTATTGGTGGCTTAAGCCACAAAACAAAACGGGCCCCACGGCAGCTTTTCACTCCCACTCAAAAATACCTCTTCACTCATAACACACCCCACTGACGACGTGTCCACGTGTAAACTTTTCATCTTCATCACCATTTAATGTGATTTGATTCCACTGTTCGCGCCTTCCAAACCATTCCAAGCGTGGTTTGTCATCCGCAAGCTGGGGCGGAGCGCGCGAGGTTATTTTTACAGCGGACCGATAACGCCAAGTATTATTTTTCAATGATTAGGACTCACCTTGCAACGAACCGATAACCCCAAAGACTATTTCCGTAAACATTTTAAATATATATTAAACTTTAAAATTTTTTATAAAATCGTACGCATATCAGAACCATTGCAATATTGGGCTCGTTTTGTTCGCAATTCGACGATTTTTTGAGCGACATTTTTTTCCCTAATGAATCGATAGATTTTCATACATTGTGTACTTCTTGACATGTTTTGATTGTTTATAAATGTTAAGAAATGTATCAACAAAATCACATGTAGTAAAACATGGAACCTCAAATACTCCAAAACTCCAAGCCAAAATCGACATCAAAAAGTACTCGAAATGATATTGTTATACATGAGATGTTAAACAAATGAGTCTATGTGATAATGTATACAAGTTATGTTAAACAGACAGGTCGAGGTGATATTGTTATACATGAGATGTTAAACGGATGAGTCGAGGTGATATTGTTATACTTGAGATGTTAGATAGACGAGTCGATGTGATATTGTTATACATGAGATGTTAAAGGGACGAGTCGATGTGATATTGTTATACATGAGATGTTAAACGGATGACTCGGAGTGACATTGTTATACATGAGATGTTAAACGGACGAGTCGAGGTGATAATTGTATACAACGTGTGTTAAATGGATGAATCTATTTGATATCACGGTATACAGTATTTTTCATAACAGATTGTTGAACAAACACCTTCGTATCAAATTTGAAACTAGTATGCAAAACAACTCACCTCTAAGGAATTAATACATTTTAATGCAATCAAATCAATTATCCTTCATAATTTAGGAACAATGATTCCATGACCAAATTAAATATGGTCAATTAATGAAGTCAAATCAACCAATTAAATAGGCAAATAACCACCCATTTAATCAAACCACTAAAAGAGTCAGGGAAAATCAGTGACTTGATGGGTGTACACTCTGTGCCTTCAAACCCATTTTCAAGTATGATGTGATTCCCACAATTGCACTATATATAGTCTAGGAGTAAAGACTTCTTGTTGCATTTAAAGTTCGTTGTGAGTTTTGAAGGCAACATGTTGACGGAAGATGGTTTAGATATTTAAATAACATTCACTTTGGACAATAGTACCATTTTGATATGGGAGGTGATTTGTACACAATCTTTTTTTTTGTCATACACCACAAATGTATAACTAGTGATGCACATTGATGTACACAATACAACACCTTGATGCATGTTTTGTGGTGTATGACAAAAAAAGAGTGTATACAAATTACCTCCCTTTTGATATATTTATGACACCAGTACATTCTTATTCATATATAGTACTCCTTCCTTCCTAAAATTATTCCCCCTACCCCAACACAAAAGAAGGTTTTTAGAGAGAGAAAATTACTTGAAAATTTCATGCAAAGATGTGTGTGTGTAGTGACATGGGTATCTCGCCATTGCCTATGTGGCACACTCTATCTCCTCTCCACTTGCTAGCCACCACACCAACATGTCTAGCCATCTCTACTTTTTTGATATCTCGCCATGGTGGTGAGTCAAATAAGACAAAAAAAGTAATCTTTTTTCTTTTTTTCTTATTTATAAATGTATATGTTTGTGTGTGAGTGGTGGGGCCAAAATGAGGAGACATGAGTGTGTTATGAGTGAAAGGGTTTTTTTTGAGTTGGAGTGAGATGCTGACGTGGCAGCATGTGAGGCCCAAATGAAGAGATATATTGTGTAGAAGCTTCCATTTTGAGAGGAAAACCCGAGTACGAGTAAAACGTAATAAAATTGATTTTTTTATTATCGTTTATATAGCAAATTAGTAAAATTCATTTAAAAAATATATATTTATTTGGGTCAATCGGGTCGACCCGAAACCGAGTTTACCAAAAATTTCAACCCAATACCCGACCCTATTTAGTATTCGGGTTACTTGGTTGACCCATATAAACTTTTTTACTTGCGTAACCCGACCCGAATAAGCTTAATCGAGGTCGGGTCAGGTTTTTTGACACTCGTATCCGTCCCTCCCTAAAAATTGCAATAATAACAAAATTGTTAGTAAAATAATATTAATGGGCTTATGTATATTCACCATTATCTCAATGGGCCCGTTAGGGTTTACATGTATTTATCTTCCCTATAAATACTTGTAATCTCTTGGATGGATATAACTGAATAAGAATTCTCCATTCTCTTCATTTTTCTCTTATTCTTGTGTTCTTGTTCTTTACATTTATAACACGTTATCAGCACGAAGTTTGCTCCAAACAAAAAGAGGTAAATCAAAAAGTTACGAATGGGTTCTTTTGTTTCATTTATTAGTAGTATTCATAGTTGTTCTTCAGTTTCATTTATTAGTTTTCATTTGAAAAAGCGGATCTGTAATGTTAAAACACAACATGTTGACATTTTCTTATTTTCTTGATGTATACAATATATCGTAACAACTTCTTGATATTGGTTAATAATATAATATTGGTTAATGCATTATCAAGTAAATGGTGAATTATATTGTATACAACATAATAGTGTAATGCAATACTATGGAATATATTATAATCGATACTAAATTTGCTCCGATGGAATAAATTTTAATCGATACTATATAATGCTTCTGTCTTGTTTCATATAACAATAATGAATAATTAGTTTGTTATTGATCTCTATTGTAATTTGCAAGAACAATATATGTTCTATGGTGATTACAAAGAGAGAATTGTGTTTTTGTTTTATCTTAATGTTATTTACTTAAACTCTTTTATAGTTAACAACAACAATAAATGTTCTTTTGTGACTACAAAGAGATAATCAAAGAAAAACACAACTTCATGTTGTGTTAGATAATCAAAGATACTGAATGATTTATTTTGTGATTACACAAAGATAATAATATTTTATTATTATTAAAAAAAATATGAACCTCAAGTTCTACTATGATTCTTTAAAAAAAGTTTGAACATCAAGTTCTAATACGATAAATAGAATCAAGATAAGATAACCTTGTGTTATGTTAAGAAAAAAGGAATACTTAACGATGAAAGATTCGTTAAATCTCGCTATAATTGTATGCACCTCAAGATGCATAAAAAAATATAAGCGAGTTCGGTCTCACAATGAGTGATAAACTTGTGTTGTTGTATGGGGTCATATTATAATATGTACAACAACAAAAAATTAGCATCATGCCAATATGTTATTATAAATCCTCCCTTTCATAGTTGGTTTTGGTTATAAACCAAAGATAATTAGGGTTTCGATTTCTAATCGATTTCTTGGTTCTAAGTAATTACCATTCATCTGATTTAGTGAGATCTAGGGTTTGTTATTCATTGTTATCTGCTAAATCCCTCTTTATTCGATTCGACGATAATCATTAGGTTTTAGATCTCCTTTCAGATGCTTGTTTATTGAATTCAATTCTAGCGTTTCACGGTTTTGTCGTCTGCTGTTTCTTTTTAAGGTTTGGTCACCATGCCTGCCCAACGTTCTAATGAAGACCAAGCTGTTCGTATTTCTAAATCTATTTTTGTAACAAATTTTCCTGATAATCTTGGGTCGAAGGAATTGTGGAAGGTTTGCGAAGGGTTTATGAGAAGGTGATAGACGTTTTTTATTCCCTTAATCGTAGATCCATAGCCAGGGGGGTACGTAAACGTTTTTCTTTTGTATGGTTTATCGTGTTAAAGATTTGATCGTTTTGGTTGGCAATTTTGTACGTTGGATTGGTCGTTTCCTTCTCCATGCCAATGTTGCCGTTTTGAACGTGCAAAAACCTGTTTAAAGCCATCAAGGCTCTTCTCAAATCCAATGCGCATGGAACATTTAGGTTCATTTTGTTTCTGTGCTAGAGACTCTTACCACCATTGATTGCCCTTGGTGACTCCTGTAATCTTCCTCACCGGCGTTGTTTTGGATGATTCATGTGTTGTTGAACGTGACCTCTTCATTCATGGAATGGGGCGTGTGAAAGATATTAACTCTATTCCTAATACGGATTCTATCTTAGCTCGGAAGGTTTTGAGCATTGTGAAAGCTGTCGTATTTAGGTGGGTTATGGGTTGTTGATAGAATTGGATAACGAGGAGTTTAAGCAAAAGTTTTTGATCATGTAGGCGTTAACTCTTGGTTTGTACGACTTCTTAATGACCTATAATGATTTTGTTAGTGATGACGTGTTGTTTGGAGTGGACATTGAAGGTATCCCCTTCATGTTTGGGTCTCGAGGAAGAAACGTTTTTTTGAAACAAGATTGGTACAATGGGGAGGGCTTTTGGTTATCGAGGATAATTTGGCTCCTCTTTTGCTCGTAAGCCGGTTGTGCATCTTACGAAACAACCAGAATTTATATGGAGTAATTCAAGGTGATTTTTAAAGGTAAGTGTGTGTGGCTTCGGTGCGAAGGAACTTTTTACTTGGAATCCGAGTTTTTCTTAAACCTAAGGAGTCTGTTTATACCTCGGATGACGAATCAAAGCATGGCGCTAGAATTCTTAATGATGGGGCGCAGAATAGTGATGTCGAGTCAGATGATGAATGTAATGTGGATGGTGTTTCTGAGACAGTTTTCAGTGATAATGTGGATGAATGTAATGTTGATGGCCATGGTAAGGAGACGGACAAACAACAATCAGAGGATCCGTTTGGTTTTTATGATTTATTGAATAAACTTCCCGTTAAAGGCGTTCGTGATGAGAGTACCTCTTTATCGCATCCTCCTGGTTTTACCCCTAAAACTTCTGTGACGCACGCTAATGTTGGTGAGATTTGTGAAGATGGTCCTACTAATGGAGAAGACATGGTGAATATGCCTAGGGTGGATGCTAAGGTTATGGACCATTCACAGGAGGTCCATGATTCCTCTAATGGAGAATCAGTTTCTTCCTTTTCACATAAAGTTCATAACGGTGGCTCTATTCTTGACATTTTGGATGACATGGTTCGGGTTGGACATTCTATGGGTTATAATCTTGGATGGGTGTTTGAAAGATACGGAACGTCAATATTGGCTCACAAGGAGATGAAGATGTTCTTAAATGAATATTCTTTCTCTCAATATTCAAGGTCTTGGGCACAAGACGAAAAAGGAGTGGGTTAAGGAGTTAAATTATAAGCATAGGATCAATTTTTTAGCGTTGCAAGAGACAAAGATGGATTGTATTTCTCATATGGACGTAAAGTCCCTATGGGGAAATTCGAACTTTGATTTTGTTGCCAGTGACTCATTAGGGAATTCTGGTGGTATTCTTTGTATTTGGGAGGCTTCTATCTTCAAGAAAGATGGCGCTACTATTTCTGATAATTTTATAGCTATTTATGGCACTGTTTACCTCATAATTGTCAAGATTATTTTGGTGGCGGTTTACGCTCCTCAACAGCCTGGTAGTTAGACAAAGGGCTCTTTGGATTTTTTATCTAATCTTGTACGGAGGATGGAATCGACGATAGCTATTATAATTGGTGACTGTAATGACGTTCGGGAATCTGGATGAAAAGACTTGTGGTTCGGCTTTTTAATGCTTCTAGTGCACTCGGTTTTTGATCGGTTTATTGTATCTTCTGAGTTTGTGGATGTCAAGTTTGGATGGGTACACGTTTACTTGGGTCGCATCCATCAGCCTCAAATGAGTAAATTAGATCGCTTTCTTAGTTACGGAACGGTATTATCTCGCTTTATCCGGCTATTTCAGATTTGGTGTCTTGACCGTCACTTGTCCGATCATCGTACCTATTCGTTTTGAGGGAAGTTTCGTCTGATTTTTGGTCCCGACTCCGTTTCAGCCTTTCTATCAATCTTGGTTAAGGATGGAGGGTTTTCATTCGATGGTGGAGCATGCGTGGTTGTCTTTTTCGCATTCTGATTCCAATGCTATGGTTAGGTTCAAGAAGAAATTTACAAGTCTTATGTCTATTATTCGTTTATGGGTTATAGATTAAATGTTTCATTCTTCAATAACGCAAAGAATTCTCTCAGATTTGATTTGATCTCTATTGATAAAGTCTTGGAAAGGGGAAAACGTTTCTGAAATGACATCAGTCTTAATCGGATGGATCTAACTGACGGTGCAAGATATTAACTTTTAGAGGTTTTAAGGATTGGTTCAAAATCTTAAATCAAATTGGGCTATCGAAGGAGATGAGATTTTTCCAAATTCTTTCATGGTATTATTAATAAAAAAGGTCTCAGTTGTCGATTCGTGGTGTTTTCGTTGAGGGCCACTTTGGTTTGTACTGATCCGTGTATTGTAAAGGTGGCATTTAGAATTCACTTTGAAGTTCGATTTCGCAAACGTGTCATGATCGTCCTCAAACTAATGCTCCTTTTCATAAATCGTTTATCTCGGACAGGTGGATGAGCTGGATAGGGCAGTAAGTATCGAGGTGGACGAAATTTCGTATGGGCTGTTTGGAACTGTCGGCGGAGAAGGAGATTAAGTCTCCTTGGTCCCCGAATGGTTATACGTTTGAATTTTTTAGAAGTTATTGGAAGTCTTGCGAGGGCGGATTTTTGCGATGCGGTCTGGTCGACTATTTTTTTAAGTCGGGTACGTTTCCAAGGGGGTGTAACTCGTCTTTCATCGCCTTAATTCCTAAAGTTAATGATGCTAAGTTCGTTAATGATTTTCGGCCTATCAGTTTGATTGGATGCGTTTATAAGGTGATCACGAAAAAAGGTCTTTGCTAATCGTTTTGGCTATGTATATAATCCGATTTTTTTTTAGTTTCGAGACTCATTCGGCCTTTGTTGCTATAGACAAATATTAGACGGTCCTCTTTTATCTTAAATGAGTGTTGTATAACTGGTTGTAAGCGAAAAAGGAAGCAAGCTATGTTTTTAAGGTTTGATTTTGCTAAGGCGTATGATTCGGTTCGGTGGGATTATCTCTTGGATATTCTTCAAGCGTTTGGATTTGGGCCGAATTGGTGTAGGTGGATCCGTGGTACTTTTATTCCCTTCCATGGCTTTCATATTGGTTAATGTTAGCCATAGCCCGATGTTCCCTTTTTGTGTGAGTTGAAACAAAGGTTGATCCGTTTCGGCCCTTATCTTTTCATTTTATTATGGAGTCGTTACATATCTCTTTCTCCTGTGTTGTTACGTGGGTTGTTTTAACGGTTTTCACAATTGCATGGGCTCGGTTATATTTCTCATCTTTGTTATGCTGCGATGCCATGTTCATTGGTGAGTGGTACCGAACAGAACGTACATAATATTGTCTAAAAGTCTTAATAGCTTACATCTTTTGCGTCGGGTCTTAAGATCAACATGCTAGAGCCAAGGTCTTGGGTGTTGGGGTTTACAGATGTTGTTTTGCAGGCGGCGAATAGGGATGGGTGTATTGTTTTGAAACACTATTTTTCGTTTCTCTTGGTGTGACGGATGGGGAGTGTAGTCTCAGATAGTCGGGCTTGGGTTGCTTGCGTGAACTAACATCAACGAGCCGGATTATCTAAATGGAGGTTAAAAAACTTTCCATTGGCCGGAGATTGACCCTTCTTAATCCGTTCTTCGGGCCTATCTACTTATTTAATATATGTCATTTTTAAGGTTCCAAAAGGCTTGTTGAGACTATGGAATCTATCCGTTAGTATGTTCTTCAAATAGGTCGTTGATTTCTGCGGTAGAATGATTTCGTGGGTTGCTTGGGACAATGTCTTAGAGTCCAAACTGAACGGTGGTCTTGGTGTCTCGAGTTTCTTCACGTTGAATCGTGCTCTTTTGTTGAAGTGGGTGTGGCGCTTCATTTCTGGCGATGGCTCTTTATGGTGTTGTAAGTTATTCAAGCGCTTTATGGCTCAAAGTTTGCTCTTTCTGTGACGCATCAACCCTTCTGATTTGTGCTCTATTTCAGTGAATGAAGTAAAATCTTTGAAAGATTCTGGTTTGATTTGTCTTCGCATTGTAAGAAGCGGAGTGGGGACGGGTCTTGTTACTTGTTTTTGGGTATTGATATATGGTAGTTGATTGCCCCCTGCTTTGTGTTCAGTTTTCCCGTTTGTTGCTCTCTGAATTGGATAGGAGATAGTGGTGGCTAATAAAATGGGAGCTTTCTTCAGGTCTTCAGCTTCTTTTCGTCGGGACGTTGCGTGGGTAAGCTGAAGCATGGAGCAGTGGGATGACCTTTCTTCAATTTATGAACTCGGTTGGTTCCTCTCGTCTTCTAAAGATAGGTGGAATGTGATTTGTAGGGAGATGAGAGTTCAAGGTTAAAGTCATCAGAAACTTTATTGATGACTTGTTTCTCCCTTCGTCGGATGTTGAAACGAGATGGGTAAAATTCATTCCTATTAAAGTTAATGTTTTTTCTTGGCGTGCTCGTCGTGATAGGTTACTATAGATTCATCTTAGCATTAGAGGTGTTTTGTTGGATTCTTCATCTGTGTCTCTTTGTAATGCTGTATGGAGGATGTTCATCATGTTTTCTTTCGATGTGACTGGCTCGGGTTGTTCTTCGTGAAATTTGTCGTTGGTGGATGGGATTTGGATTGCGGAGATTTGTTCTTTATCAGTTTGGGATGCCTTAGGTTCTTATCTTTTCGGCTTTTCTTCCCGTCTAAGTCTATTTTAGAAGGTGTTTTTTATGTTTGCTTGGTTGGAGGATTTGGAGGCTTCGAAATCAGTGTGGTCTTTGAAGCTTCGCCTCTAAATCGTTTGACGATGTTTGATGACATTGTTTTCTTGGTCCTTTTATGGGGTTTAGCGATTGTAATTGGGTTTTTTTCTTCGGGAGTATTGGTTAAGATCCCTATCTTATCTTTTTGTAATGTCTTTCTAGCTCCTTGGCTAGTTTTTTTTTTAATAAGTTGCCGTTCAAAAAAAAAAAATGTCTTTCGATATTTTATGGAGATAAAGAGTTTTTATTTTTCCCTAAATGGGGTTTATTAGAGCTTTCATATTCTACGAAGGATATGTAATGCCTCAAGCATGGCTCACAACTTCAACTTCTAGAAATAATTAATAAAGTTCTCAATCACTTTATTTGATCAAGTTGAATGAATTCTTATATGGATCAAAATCAATTTAGACGCGTCTTATATAAATTGTTTTTGCACATGTCTATAAGAAATGAGTGGTCCTAAAGTACCATACATAAGTGCAATTGCGGTTTTGATTTTAATTATGTAATTAAATATGCGTCATAAAAAAGAGTATATTTTTTTAATATTTGTAGACACATTGTATACTTTCTAACTAATGCTTTTGATATTGGATTGGAAGCTACACATATATTTTGTCATTTTTGCATGACTTATTCTTAATATCAACAATTTGGTGAACTTCATTACAAAGTTGTTGTCAACAAAAGTATTTGAGCAACTCGTTCAGAAGATTAGCATTCGATGCTGAAAAATTATTAATTAAATTGAGGAGGAGCATTATGCGTGCTGCACTCTTTTTTCCTTCATGAAGTTTTTTTTATCCCATTGGGTTTTTCTTGATAAGGTTTTTTATGAGGCAGTATATACTGTATGATAAACGGTGAATATCCGAGGAGGAGTGTTGTAAAATAATATTAATGGGCTTATGTATATTCACCGTTATCTCAATGGGCCCGTTAGGGTTTACATGTATTTATCTTCCATATAAATACTTGATACTTGTAATCTCTTGGATGGATATAAGGGTGCGTTTGGTTCGCAGAATGTTTTTGATGGAATTATGTGTTTGAGGAATTGGAATGTTAAGGAATTGAAATGTTAAAGAATTGGAATGTTAATGAATTGAAATCTGAAGGAATTGGAATTTGTGAAAACTATCGCGTGTTTGGTTGGAAAAAAATGAAATGAAAAAACAAATTATATAATTATATTAATAATAATAAATATAATTTTTAAAAAATAAATAAATAATAATATAATTTTTTAAAAATAATATAATTTTTAAATAAATAAATAGATAATAATAAATAAATAAATAAATAATAATAATATATTTTTAAATATATAATTAAATATAATTTTTAAATAAATAAATAAATATAATTTTTAAATAAATAAATAAATAATATAATTTTAAAATAAATAAATAAATATAATTTAAAAAAAATATAAATAAAAATTAATAATAATAATAATAAAATAATACAAAATAATTAATAATAATAATAATAATAATAATAATAATAATAATAATAATAATGATAATAATAATAAAAATTTATTTTTGATGTTAAAATATCAAATTTCATGGAATTATAAATTTTCCTTCCGTTTTAGGATGGAATGTTAATTCCACACATAAAGGAATTTGAGGTATTTCTTTACATTAATTCCGCCAACCAAACACGTTATGGAATTGGAATCAGATTCCAATTCCATCAGAATCCTGAAGATTCCGCGAACCAAACGGGGCCTAAATGTATTCCAACAAGCAAAAGAACTCACGCGTTGCGGCGGGGCTAATTTTTTCCCGAATAATTTTTTTTACGTTTCGTGGGTTTTTTTTGGGCGATGCGTTATGACGGGGCTAAATTTTAATATTTTCTTTTTTTGTATGATTTGGGGAAAAAAAATTTGCGTTGGGACGGGCTAATTTTTTCCCGATTATTTTTATTT